>PVLD010031806.1:0-15339 GCA_004027595.1 Dinomys branickii
AACTGTCTGACTAAATTTGCATGTCTGTATATGGGTCCATACATCTACAATTCGAAGATATCAATGGATAAAGCAACAACAACTGTTGAGACCATATCACCTTGTCTATAGATTAGTTGTGATTGTACTATTTTCTATGATAATGGGTGTCTGTTTGTCAATAGATTTTTGTACTTTTATGTTTCTAAAATAAAAAAAATAATCCATAAAGTGTTGAAATACATTCTTATTTCAGTTCTTTTGAAGTTAGAGTCATAACGTTATACATTCCTTGTGTTAGTTTAATATTACTCATTTGACCTGTGAGTAGGTGAGATTGTCTATTTCCATTTTTGGCTTCTAAACTTATAGATTAGACAAAATGACAGGTATATTTTTGATAGTAGTTGCAACCAACACAGATTTTCATTTATATTTGGAATCTTTGTTCTAACTCAATTTATTTTATATTGACAAAATTATTTATATTGAAATCCAATGGAGGTTTTAAACTCTGCTATACAATATTAAAGAGGGTTATGGTTTGTTCTAAATATATATTAGTGGCAGTTAAACCTGTCCTAGGCTATATCTCGCAGAATAGAATAAAGAAGAAAAAGAGGGTTTTCTGATTTATAAAGCACATTTAATTTAAAGAACTTGAAATCTAGTTTTTTGAGGTATTGTATATAAACAATTCTATTAGTTAATTTTTTTGAGCAAAAGTAAATGTAATTTCCTTTTCTTTAATAGATTATTAAAAAATATGTGATTATTTCTTAGTTTTCCTGAATCCTAAACTATGATTATTTGTATATTACTATTATCATTAACATCAGTAGTTGAAGCAATGTTTAACATCTGGTAAGGTAGGTGAGTTGTTTGAGCTAAGTTTTTTTATTAGGTCCCCACTAAATCCTCTAAATGACCCCAGTTTTACAATGATAGTGTAAAAAGGTCCCATATTTCAATGCATGCTTCGAACAGTACAATTCTACTTGAAAATAGATGAACACATTCTGTATCACCATGGTGTTAAAAGAATATTAACTTATTATTGTGGATAATATACCTATGAGTTTATCACAAATTACCCACAGGTTTAGCAGATGAAAAGAACATATATTTCAGGGCTAGAGGTTTACTGAGTTGTAGAGCACTTGCTTAGCATGCTTGATCCCATGGGTTTAATCCTCAGCACTGCAAAAACAAACACACAAACACCTGAAAGCACACACATTTTGTGACAGTATCAAGCATCTTAGCAGATCAGAGCTGAGCCTTATGCTTTCAGTTTCTTTATGAGGCTACAATTGTCGGAGTTGTGGCCTCATCTAAAGGCCTGATTGGGAAATGGTTTATTTCTAAATTCACCTACATGATTACTGGCAGGATTCAGTTTAGGGCTATTGAACTGAAGGTTCAGTTAACCTTTTCTGGCTGTTGTCCAGAAGCTGCCCCCAATTCCTTGCATGTGGGCCTTTTCATAGAGTACTGCAGAAAATGAAATTTAGTTCATAAAAAAAATGCAAGCTAGGAAGGAGTCCATAAAGAAGTCATAGTACTTTTTAATTTAAGATATGTCTAGCAGCAAGTAACTAGGCCCAGCTATAACACACACATGCACATGTACATGCACACACCCCCACATGCTCAGGCAGGGAAGAGGTCACCTGTGGGGATGAATACTGGAAGGCAGGGGTCATTTGGGAGCCATTTCAAAAGTTGCCTACTTCGTGGGTACGTGCAAGGGGCGACTGAAAAACAGTATTTAAATTAAAAAAATATTACAACAAAAGATACATTGGCACGAACTATGGGACAAGTGTATTTGAAATGAGGGAGAGTATTTGGAGAGGAATCAATGGCCATGTGTCTTTCATTATATTTTTTCATTTAAACATTCAGTATATTTTCTATCATATATTCTCAATAAGTGGAAGTGCTGCAGCGTGACTGTCATGGATGAATTAAACAAAAATTCCAACTAGTCTCTCTGCCTTCAGTCCTGCTCTGTTGTGATCCTCACACTCCTGTGTTAAGAGCGTTTCACTGATCGCTCATTATCCTCGGGAGGACACTGAATGGCCTTCTTGCTTTTCAAGGCCATTTACCTTTTCAGTCCCCCTACATTGTATTTGGACTGAATGCTCTTGCTTCTGGAACTGAAGGTTTTAAAAGAATCTGCAACTGGTCTCTGAACAAATTTACCACTACTGTACTTGCTTTCTTATTAGCTGGCACTTCCCTCAGAAAGCAGTGCTCACAGTGAACTCCTTATAAGTATTTTACTCACCTGTGTCCCCCATTTGATACTTTTTGCAGTTAGGAAGAAACATCACTATTATGATTGCTGTACTTTCCTCAGCATATACCACTGCTTTTGACAGGTATAAGTTAAAAAGCAGAAAAAGCATTACAGTTATATTTATATTTAGTTTCATAGAACCCGTTATGGCTGGCATCCAGATTTCCCTCCAAAGCCTCATAAGGTCATAAGTGTAGAGTTTCAGAGGTGGTTGTATCTAGGGTGTATGATGCTGGGATTAAGGATGTGATGCTGGTGCAAGCGCCTGCGTGGCAAGCGTAAGGTCCTGAGTTTGATTCCTGGCACAAAAAAAGAGGATTAGAAAGAATAGCAAAATATTGAAGTTATTGACTCTTCTTTGTTAAACTCTCCATGCATATGTGGACTGCCTTTGGCTTATCATGGACAAATAAATATAAATACTAGTCTTGTATTTCCTGCCTCCCTCCTCTTATTTCCTCATGCCCCTTGCCATCTGTTGATATGGGCTTAAAGATTATAATTTGTAGTGAAATTAATTTTATAGGTTCTTAGGCAAGCTATGTGATGCATTCAGATGGCAAATATAGCTGTTGTGTATTGCCAGTATTTTCTCAATTAGAATGGCTTACGAGAGTTGACTGTGTCTGGTTTCATGTGATAAGAATGGACTGATAACCATGCAGTGTGTGAGGAGCAGTGTTGTTTCCTTCCATGTAATTGCTTTTATGAGCAGGCAACAAAAGTAACTACTGTATAACATGTGATGCTATTAGGGAATTTGTAACTTTCTTTGAAAAGAGAATTCGGTTTGATTAGGTATTTTTTGTTCCATTAACAGCAATAACAAAGATGATATCACTCCTCTCTTAGGCGCCGCTTACTGCTGATTCTTGCAGTGTCAGTCATTAGCATTTTCATTCTATTTCATATGCTTTTTCTGTATTCTAACAATTTAAGAATTTTAATAATTGATCATATTATTAAATGTGAATATATCTGCATGATAGATCAGAATATGATTCTAAAATCTTTGTGTTATATTTTTAGACATTCATTTTATTAATAATATAGCTTGGCATTATATAATTTCTTAATCCATTTCAGGTCATAAGCTGAATACATACAAAGAGAATCATAGGAAATTTCTTAGATTTGAGATATGAGTCTAGCTTTTATGTTTGTAGGATGTGTCTCATTGTAGGTGAGGTTGGCTTTTAATTTGTTGTATAGCAATTTTTCAGCCTTAACCTTCTAAGTGTTGAGATTATAGTAATGCATGATCAGGACAGCTTTAGCCATTTTTAAAATATTTTAGCTAAGCTGTAATTCAGTTAAAAGACTCTTTACGAGTGTTTTTACTCTTTCCAAGAAGGCTTACAGTCAGCTATTTCTTTGTTAAGTTCACTTATAAATTTGCCCTATGAAAGCAATGTTTCTTTGGTAGTGTAATCTAGTAAAAAGCTGTTTGGTCTGCTAATATTGACTGTCATTATGTAATGAAGATATTACCCACTGTGATTAATAGGCCATGGTGCTCGTTTGGTTTCCAGTCTTAACGCTTTTTGAAATTCGTCATTTTCATCCGTGTGTGCCCAGTGATTTCTTGACTAGAGAAATTTATGATTTACGAGTTACTACCGGCCAGTTTGTGCCCATGGAGAGGAAGTAAACATTGAATTTAGGAACTTGTTCCTATTAGTTTGGTGTTCAGATCAATTTAAACAACTGAGGCTGGTAGGTATATAACGATGAAAAGTATAACAGAAGTCAAATATTTTAAGTAGCTTTTTCTGTAGTAGGTGCAAACTTTATAATGTCACTTTCCATAATAGCAATGCCTGAGAGAACCTCATACTAAACTTCATACTACTGGACCCTTAAATTGTTTAATATGGAAAAGCTCTGAGAGTGCTTTTTAAATTTAATATTTTCCCAGATCAAAGTATAACAGTAATATAATTTATGTTTAGTTGTTTTATAAAATATAACTGTATATTTCCACTTACGACTAGTAAGAGAGAAAGTTAGGCAGATGTGGTGGTGTATACCTGTAATCCCAACACTGAGAGGCTGATGTAGGAGGATCACAAATTCTGATATAGTCTGTGTGAAAATTTAAAAAAAAAAAAAGGCTAAGGAGGTAGCTTATTGAGAAGGCCCTTGGCTCAGCTAAAGAGAAAGAGAAAAATATTTAATATAATTTTTTTTTAACATTCTCCTAATATTATGGTGTTATTTTTATCTTGTTTCCATTACCCCCCATACCCTTGTACAGGAGACATAGTGACCTCAGGGAAATTATTTGGTATCATCAACTCTCTCCAATTTCATCATGTTTTTGAAAACGCCATTTTCAGTTTCCTTGGTGGGCAGAGTATAATTTTAGTTCAGTGTTTATATATTATATAATATTTGATTGAGAATTATTACCATTAAATTATATTAATCAGAATAGACTTCATTTAGAACACACTAAGTAGTTGTCTTAAGAGTTTGCACTGATCTTTATGAATTTTACAAGTGGTTATAAATTGGTAGTTTCTTTTATAATTTAGTTTTTATGTGATACATAATATATGCTAGCAGTTATGTCTCTTAATAGAGGGAAACAAATATATGGAAGCTTGGAGATATATGTGCAAGGAAAAGGCAATTAAATGCTTTTCTAGTGTTCTTTTTCTTATATTTTGATGTCTTTAGCTCAGGCCTATTTATATTGTTTTACATTAGGAGCAGGAAGTCAAAGCAGTGGTGAGGAAAATCATCCTGTGGCCTGATGATTAGGGATTGTTTAGAGACGTTTTCAAAGATAATCTTAGCAGAGAAAAAACAAAACATACTATGAGCCTTCGGGAAATGTACTATATAGGTCTGTTCTCCTCCAGCCATGGTTTTCCTCTGAGCTTTATATTAGGAAATTAAGTACCTACTCTTGAATTCCTTTAAGATCATAAGAATTACTATGGGTGTATGGTTTTGGAATATCATTTAAAATTTAAAGACTGTTCCTTGCAGTAACAGTAATGTTTTCAGTGTTGGTCCAGTCCTTTAGGATTGATATGATCAGATTTGTGATAAATAAATAATATATATTTCTATTAATATTTGCATAAATTAAATATAGAACTCAAGGAATAAATATGTTAATGACTTTATTCTCAAATACATGTACCCTGAAATTTATGGAATTCACCTGTATCTTTTATAGCACAGAGGTTGGCAACTGGGAAACATGTAATATTAGTTCTTTTTGAGTCAAAATAGACAATAAAGAGTTATATAAACCATTCAGTAGAGTTAATATATTAATATGCTAGATGATGTTCAGAATTTTGTGGGTATGGACAATATATTTCTCAGGAACTATTCGGTATTAACTTCATTAGTAAGCAGTCATTGAAGATTTTTTGAGACTTGAGTTTTAATCAAATATTAAATAACATTTTTTAAACCTTGCAGATAATAAGCCTAGTGTCAGCGTAACTATTTAAAAGAATCCTTTAGCCTACTTACTCCCGACATTCACATCTGCAATCTTTCACCAGAGACTAACATGTACATAAGAAACATAGTGAGAAATTTGCTTTGTTTCACAAATCTTGCATCAATCAATGCCTGAGTATTGAAAGCTACATTTCAGTGTATTTGTAAGTATTATTGGCCTACATAGAGACCAGTGTACTGTGGAAATGACATTCTTCCAGGTTGGCATTGAGGATGTCCTCCTTGTCTTATTTGCTTATTCAAAAATTATGTATTGAGTTTCTATCGTATGCCATACTCTACTATTTTTTACAGAACCCTTTGTCACCCCAGTAAGCCATAGAATGTTATTCTGAATTCTTAGTCTTAGAAATGGAATTTGTTTATCTTAGTTTGCTCACCCAGATTCTCTGTGTACACAGATTCCGTACTTGCTTAGATTCAAGATAAGTACCTCTTTCTACTCAGTTTCCTAGGGTGCAAATTATTAGTTTTTGTAAAGGTTGTTTAGATGTATTTATATTGTTATGTGTTAAGTGAGTCTTGTCTACTAGGTTCTACTAGCTATTGTGTATTGCCAATATTTTCTCAATTAGAATAGCTTACGAGAGTTGACTGTATCTGGCTTCATGTGATAAGAATGGACTGATAACCATGCAGTGTGTGAGGAGCAGTGTTGTTTCCTTCCATGTAATTGCTTTTATGAGCAGGCAACAAAAGTAACTATTCTATAACATGTGATGCTATTAGGGAATTTGTAACTTGGTCAGTATTTTCCATAGACTTTTTATTTAGTTGTTTTCTTACTTCCAACCAATTTTTATCTGCATCCTCTCATTACTTCCCAAAACTCAGTGTGATTGAGAAGATCCAGTGAACCAAAGCATGGTAATCCAAGACTTCAAGGAGGCTGAGCAAAATGGATCTCAAGTTGAAGCCCAGCTTGGGCAACTTAGTGAGACCCTGACTGAAAAAAAAAAAAAAAAAGATAGATGTAGATGCAGATGCAGATGTAGATATAGACATAGATGCGTCCTGCACATGTAGCCCAGGGCAAAGGGCCAGTCTCTTGGGGTGATCCATTTGGAGTGGGGGTGGGGGAACCAGGGAACTTTTGGGCTGATTTGTAGTTTAAAGTTTAGAAATGGGAGTGGAGAAGAAAACAGTAAACAATAAAAACAAAACTGAGAGGTTTGGTAAAATCCATTAGGATAATATGTGTAATAAGCTTACCATGTCACTAGGTATTTGTTTTATAGGCACAGTGATTGAATTTTTGCTTGAGTTCCTTCCTATCTTTTCTGAGAAATGAGTTTTTTTAACTTTCAAGAAATTATATAGTAAAGTCTTTTCCAGAAAGTATGAGTCCTTTAATAGTAATCAATAAACTTATTTTTCCTATTTAGATAGAGCATGAACACTGTGCCAAATGCTAGTCTTGGCCATGGAGAATACAGCTATGATGTAGACAGGTATTATTTAAGTTTCTGTGGAATTTACAGTCTACGTAAAAACATAATAACAAACATATAATTAAATTTCTAAGAGTGTCAGGTATTCTAAAGAAGATAAAATACAGTAATATAACAGAAGAACTATTTGGATGTGGTACTTGATGTGATAGTTAAAAATACTTTTAAAAATATATAAATAGCCAGGCATGGACTGTGCATGGTTGTAATCCTGGGACTCTGGGAGATCGAGGCAGGAAAATTACAAATTTTAGCCCATTCTGGGCAATTTAGCATGACCCTGTTTCAAAATTAAAGTAAAATAAAATAAATGTACTGGAAATGTAGCTTAGTATGTAGGCCCTGGGCTCATTTTTCAGGATGGATGGACAGATGGACAGACAGTGAACAGACAGCTGGATGGAGAGACAGAAGGCAGGAAGGAAGGAAGGATGGAGGGAAGAAAAAAGGGAAAGACAGAAAGGAAAGATGATGGAAGGGAAGAAAGAAGGGAGGAAATAAATATATATGAATCTGGGAATTTAAATTCATATCTTCATCAGCACAAGCCAACAACATTCACTGATGCATGGATTAGAAGACCTATGAAAAACCATGGAGTTAAAATCCCTCATAGTTTTGGGGCTTGAGCCAAAGATACTACTATCTAACAAATACATTGTTCTATCCATAAAGTCAAAAAGCTAAGGATAATATTGATGAAAACATTGGTTGGAGAATTAAAATAATGTGATAAGACAAACCATCTTTCGATGTGGTTTACTAATATTTTCAAAGGTAACAAGAACAATGTAGGTTGAATTAGTTCAGTGTTGATATATAGAAATCACTGGGATAGCTTTAGTGTTAACCTTTGCTTTCACTCTAGGGATTTGTGTCTCACTTGATTTGACTTTAAAAATAATACCTTTTTTCTCTGCGTTTAACTATTTGGTGAAATGAATAGTGCATCTTTTTTTTTTAAGTTTAATCCATTTTGAGGTCATAATGTGTACTAGACACAAATCAATTACAAATTCAATTTTCTGGTAATGAAGTGAGAATTTTATTCTCATTTCAAGTAAATATTTGATCTAAGAAACGTTTTTAAATTATTTATGAGCTTACAGGACATAGAAAGTGTACTGTTATAAACCCCCTTCTGATTAAAAAGTACTCACGCAAAAAGAAATGTAAGTCATTTTGGGGAGCCATCTACTAAATATCTTAAAGAACTATATTCCAAAATTTTGTTTCCAGGTAGAAATAGCATCTTATGTCTAGGAGTGTTTAAAAGGTTATGTTCTAGAAGATGAGAGTAAATTTAGCTTTGTAATTATTGTGAAATTGCCAAAATATACATTTGTATAAAAAATCTTCTGTTTATATTTTGTACTATCTGATTGTAACTGCATATCATCTAGTGGCCTGCAGTGTTTAAGGAGTGATTTCTTTATGAATACAGTACTGTAGGATAAGTGGACTTGGTAATGCAACTGTGATTATTCATTTCCTTATCTTTTATATCCCAGAAAACTTTGCCCCAAATCATAATTCTCAGTGGGTTGTCTGAGATTTCCTGCTTTGTCCTGAACCACTGAAGTATATTCATCTCTTAATATTTTACTTCACTGGGGTTTGGCAGAGTTGTTTTCTAGCATTGCTATAATAAATTCATTTGTGAAAGTGTTAGAGAATTGCATTCAAGGAGATAAAGTAACTTCTCCGTATATAATCTTTTCAAACAGCAGTTCTCGTGCATGTGGAAAGTATACTGCAATTCAGATATGCAAATATGCTTCCAAAGATATCTTCATTTATAAGATTAGTCAAGTGCAAAGACATTATTTTGAAGAGCCGCTAGGAAGTATATAAGAAAATTTAAAACCAATTTTTTAGGCAACTGATCAACTTTTTTTTTTCATGTTTGCTTTCTACTTTACATTTTCAGTTACTGAAGTAGAAAAGTAATCATATAATTTCAGTAGTTGGATTTTTGGTGTGCTATCATAATAGGAATTTTACAACATACCCATAGTGAGGAATAGTATGTGTAACCTACATTGTGTCTTATTTTGAATAAGTTCTACGTATAAATATATCCTTAAATTTATGTAACTTGTTTATATTTAAAAGTTCAGTCATTTGCATAGATTCTAGGTTACACTGGGTTTTGTTCTGCTTTGTGATTCTTCTCTTATTCTAGGATTTATAGCCAAGTTCACCCTAGAGAAGTAGAGAGCTAAGTAATAGAAAAAGTGATTTATGTCATGCTTACCAAATCCTTGTCTTTCTACTTTTGGCTCTCTAAGAAACATTTTCTAGGGACATAGGTGAAGGACCAGTGATTGCATTCTGCCTCTTCTTTTTACAGTGGTCCTCTACTGAGGGCTGATTTCCGTAGTCTGCAGAAGGCTCGGGCAGGGCACACCGTGAGCAGCGCCCACACGTGGCTCCAGTGGCTTTTATTCCTCTTGAGCTGCTCCCCTATTTCTGCTTTTCTTTGCCAGCAGGAAGCAGTTTTCACTAAGGGTACTTAATTACTTCTCTGTTGAGAATAAGGCTAACGTTACCCTGAAAATTGTGTTTCCTATTAATATTATCAATGTCACTGGAGTCTGGATGATATCTCAGCATTTTCTTTTCACAGCACTCAGCACTCCCTTCCTTCAAATGTCACATATTTAATCAGTTTGCATACCTTCTGACCTCTGCGTGAAGGATTATAGTGTTGACCATTAAAAAATCAAGTTTGAATGGACTCAACAATGGCAAAGGAATGATAATGATGGCTTCCCCTTACATCACGTTTCATACTCTGTGCCAAGTGTTTTCATAATTGTCCTCCATTCGTTTACCCATTTTATATTCCCAATAACCTGTTGAAGGTACAAATATAAGCCACATTTTATACTTGTGGAAAATAAGGCCCAGAGAAATTACATATCTTGCCCAGGAGAACATAGATTATAAATAGGAAAATGGTGACTGAAACTAAGGCATTTTGTTTTGTGGCCTTTTTTTCACTGTGATGTAACTTATGAACTTGCTAGTTGCCTTAATGTCACTTTCTGTTTAGCTTTTCATTAAGCTCTACAATAAATCATAGCTTGTTCCTTTGTTATATTCATCACGGATAAAGTAACATCACATCAGTAGGTGTAAGTTCCATTAAATCAATGTACTGCTTTTACAAGTTGGTACATTATGAAAGCTCCATGTTTATAATGGATTACTGGAAAAACTGGCTTATTGTGTGTTTGTGTGTGTGTGTGTGTGTGTGTGTGTATGTGTGTGTGTATACAGCATATATATGTATGTGTGTGTGTGTGTATGTATATATGTATATATATGAATAAAAAGTTTTCCTGTCTCTAACCTAGTGAAGGTTATCAACCTCAGCATCATTTAAGTGTAGCTACTGTGAAGTACTATATGCTTCAAATCAGAAGTACAGTATTTCTTTAGAAAGTAGACATCAACACAGTACCTAGAATGCCTTAGTGAAATAATGAAAATCCTGGTTTGATGAGGTATGACTGCAACATGGTGTATGTGTAATTTTAAAACAATTACCATAATTTTACCATTAATATTGTTGAGTATAATACTCAGAGATGTTCATGAACTAGAAATGCATATGATCTGGAACTCATAAGAGTAGCCCGGTTAGAGGATGGGAATTGTAGAAATTATTCCATAGTTAAAGACTCCGTGGGATATTTAACTGAAATAAACTGGGTCCAACTCGTTACAGAAATTGGTAGTTATGTTGCAGTAGTACACATGCACGTCATAGTTTGCAAAGGAGACAACTGAAAAGGAATGGAATATATTAGGTTAGTTTTCACTAAATATGAATTATTTGAATGAATTAGTATAGGTTAAGGCAGTTAATACCAAAGGACATAGTGTTTTGGTCTAAGATCCTGGTTATTAAAAAGTTGTGAAATTGGATATTCATATAAAATTCAAACCTAACCAGGGGACTGGGCACACAGCTCAGTGGTGTCACTTGCCTAGAATGCGCAAGGCCCTCATTTTGATTCCCAGCCTCACCAAAACAGTTTCCACTTAGATTTTTATAGAGTGACATATTTGATTAGAGTGCTTATTTATTTCTCTATTCACCTAAAGATAATGTACTCAGATCATGCATAATTTCTGAAATTCAAAGTTGTTCTTTTGGAAGTTGATTCTCTAATAGAAGTTCCATCTTCTGACTGCAACGTTCATAATACAGTATAATGGTTGGAAATATGGAAAAGATCATATTTGATTTACATTATTTTGTTTCATAGTTTTGATTAATAGTAAAGAAACATTGGATATAATTGACCTTATTAATTTTAATTGTATACAACTTACTAAAAGTTATGTTATTAATTTTACAGAGTGCAAGCTTTTTTCATGTATGTTTCTGGAGAAATGACCTTGTAAAATGTTAAAATTGCTATTGTGTTCTTTTGAAAAATGCTTAATGATGTGTGCTTGATGCATTTAAACTCTTTACTGAAGGTCAAGGATTCTACTGAGGCATTTTTATCTGTAAAATATTGAGAGAAATGAACTAGGTGGTTGAATTCTCAGTGATAATACTATCACATTTGTAAGGAAATTTTCTAATGATAAAGCCAGAGTTTGCTCATTATTTTTCTTAGTAACAGCCACTACTACTTCATTAAATATTACCTTTATTAGAGTGTTCTGTGTCAAAACTTAATCCCAGCCACAGTTCTTACATAACACGTATTTAACTTGCTGGTTATATCATCCTCAGTGACTTCCATATAGTGTATATGCCATGCATTTGGATGAGGTGGAATTTTGCAGATATTCCAAAAGCATCGGTAATTATTTTTTTATTTTGAAGAAAAAAGGTAAAACAAAATTTCCTAACCACATAGTAGAAGAATAACAATCATTACTACATTACATATTGTAACATTAGTAATTATGCTGGCCTCAGTGTATTTTCGATATTGTACATTGAATTTAAACATCCACAATTATTTTACTTTTTATTGTATCATATCATATCATATTATATTTAAGACAGGGTTTCTCCATGTTGTCCATACTGGCCTGAAGTTCTCCCTTAGGCTCTCAAGTAGCTGGAGTTATTGGCATGTGTCATTGCACCTGCCTAGATATTTACAGTTTGCTTTACAAAGTCACACTCTATAGTAAAGCCATAAGATAAAGACAGTAAAGAAAAACAGAGCTATTGTCTCATTTACTTATTTCCTTCCTTTATCATCTAGTGAGTATAGTATATTTTCTAAAGAGTCAGATTTGTTACCACTTAAATAATAGCTGCTATTATTTCTTTGCAATAATTGTTTTTTCACCACAGCCCTTTTCAAAGAAGTGGTTTTTAAAAACCCAGTAGTTCTGAAGGCTTAATGTTCTAAAGAGTGAACTTATCTGCATGTAAATATAGTGCCAACAAACCTTGTGATTACTGCTTTTATTTATGTCTGTAATTACTTGATTGGGAGATGCAAGGCGTGTCTCTACAAAGATCATGTTCTCTTCCTCTATGAATTTCTGTTTGCCCATACTTGGTGCATGCACATATATATCCTATAGAAATAGCATGTGAAGAAATATCTTAAATATAGATGTTCTTGGAGATGCTACAGTCTTAGTATCTAAGAGTTGTATAAATATTGTGAAAATATCCCTCAGAATTTATTTGTCTCAGTGTTTGAGAGAGGCTTTGGTGGTATGTATAGCTTCATGTCCCTCCTTAGATACTGTCTCAGGGTATAAATGACCTTTTAACCTACATTTTCAAACTCAATTATCAAATTGAATATTATCCTATAACTCTCCAAAGCTATCTTTTTTCTGAGATCTTTATTGAAGCATTCAATGCCATTAAACTTTGTATGGCACACCAGATTCATGACATTCTTGATTATTAATGATTGTAGAGTCATGGAGCTCAGAAAACAACTGTTCTTCATTTTTTGAACATCTGTGAGTTTCATAGCTCTTTAACATGTCCCTGCTGGCTTGAACCACTGGTGGTACGTGCATGACAGTACCATCATGTGGCATTTTATTAATTTTATTAGTAAAAAGACTAATAAAATGATTAGTTCCTATTGTACCACCCGTGGTATAAGCTGCCATATAGGAGAGTCATGCTTGTACCACGTCTTTTGGACTGGCAATGAGACATACAAATTGCAACCCTGTTGTGAACGTATACAAGACCTTGAATTATTAATTGCTCTTTCTGTAACAGGGATTGTGTTCAACCGCACCTCCATAGTCCTCTCCATTTTGTTAATAATTTTCTATGTGTTATGGACTTTCTTTGATTTTTCTCAATCCATCCAATGATTGTGATCATTTTGATTATATTAAATGTCACACTTTTAATATTCATCCTTTGAATATTTCCATAGATAACATCAACATAAAAAGTGACATGGTGAATTTAGTTCTAAAATGTCTAATAATCAGTTATCATTTGTGTAATTCATGTTTTGTTTTACAAATGTCACCATTAAGTAATGCTGACTTAGTTTCCAGCAGAGTATATTGTGGAAGGCTGGATTCCTAGTTACATGAGAACATTTTAGAGAGGAAGAAAATGTTTCTTCCTAAAAGGATATTCTTAGTTCCTTAGCTTCTACTTCCTATGATTTAAGTTGTGTATTTTGCCAGTCAATAAAAGTAGTTGTGGTTTGGAGAATTTTTTATACAGTATATCAATAAAACTGGGAATTATTATATGTTTGCCTTTAATCTCTGATATTTTCTCTTTAGAAGATATGAGTAAACTCCGTGTACTTATCACACAAGGGGAAAGAAACCCTAGAGTCTACTTAGTCATGTGTTTGATGGTATAACTCATTGAGTAGAATTTTTATTTGGGGCAAAAAGTGACAACCAGTGCATCTCAATGAATCCCTGTAATTTCCCTTTTATATGAGTAAAAAAAATGATAATAATCATTTTCAGTTTGACAAGCTGGGTTCCTTTAGTATTAGTAATAATTTTTGTTATTGAATGAAGCCAAATCCATGTTATTTTTCTAATTGTTTTTGATGATAAAAATGAAACATGGATTAACATGCATTTCCACGCTAAAGGTAGCCCTTGAGGATAGAATCAGCATTCTCAAACTTCACTTGCTGTATTTCTATTTTATGCTCATCATTAGGGCATCATGGTGAAAAATGAAACAAAGACCTACTAGCAAGTAGGGTTGTATTAGGGAACTGGGATCAAGACAGCAGGTTTTGGAGCTGGACTTTGAGGATCAAAATCCACTTCTACTACTGCCTAATTGGTGTGATCTTAGGTAAAATGTGCAATATCTATTCTCTTCAAGCACAAAATAGAGATAAAAACAATACCTATACTTTACATTTATTTTAAAAATTATACTAATATGTGTAAAATGCAAGCAACACAACTTGCTACATAGAGGAAGTGGTAATGCATTTATGAATTTAGGGACTATGATCAACATGTTTTATAGCTTGGCTGGTATTAGTATATACTGCTCTTTCTTATAATCTATGAGTAAGTAGAACAGCATTTAGTACAGGACTCTTATTTCATACACGAAGCAACTGTAGGCCAGAATGATAGCTGCTCATAGCTTTAAAAAGCTTATAATTAAGAGTCAATTTTGAATGGCCCTGAATCAAGGCCAGCAGTTTTCTGTAGCTGTTGGTTTCAAGGAGGAGCCTAAAGTGGTATCTTTCTATGGTCTGTTGGCGATTTCAGAAGTTTAGAAGTGTAATGGTCAATTCATTAGAAAATAACAAATAACTAAATAAATTTTACAAGAGAACTTCAAGATGGCGACCGGGCAGGCAACAGAGAGAACCTTCTGGAGGAATGCCACTCAGACAAAGGACAGAAGGGAAAGAGGTGGGTATCCTGAACTCAGGAAGGATCTGTAATGGGAATTGAAGCCCTCGGAAAGACTAAGCAAAACCTCTGCTGGAAGAAAGGATCAGAGATCCACCATAGCTCAGTCGGAGGGAGAGGAAGGAGGAAGTCACGCTCCAAGCACACCCATGGCCCGCGCTCTCGTTCTGGCACTCGCAGCTTCAGCTTCGGAGGCCCACGCTCACAGAAGCCTCCCAAATCGGCCAGAGGAGAGCA
>PVLD010031807.1:0-15338 GCA_004027595.1 Dinomys branickii
ATGACAGGATATTAGATTAATCTTGTATGTCTGTATGTGTTATCCTGAACACACACTTCGAAGATATCAATATGTAAAGCAGCAACAAGTGGTGTTTTTTTGTTGTTGTTGATGTTGTTGCTGTTGTTGTTGTTTGCCTGTTTTGTTTCTTGTCTTTGGATTTTTGGTTTTTGTGTTTTTTCTGTTGTTGAGAGGATTATCTGTCTGACTAAATTTGCATGTCTGTATATGGGTTCATACATTTACAATTCTAAGATATCAATGGATAAAGCAATAACCACTGTTGAGACCATATCACCTTGTCTATAGATTAGTTGTGATTGTACTATTTTTTATGATAATTGGTGTCTGTTTGTCAATATGTTTTTGTACTTTTATGTTTTTAAAATAAAAAAAATGGAAGGAAAAGAACTGCTAGCTGTCAAGTTGCTGTGAAGAAAAACAAAACAAAAATGTATAAGTTAGCATTTGGTTCATGTGCATAAAACAGAACATGCAATTATAGATTTAAGTAAAATAAAGGTGTCATTTCACCTGCAGAAAACAAACTAAGAGGCTGACAGTTCAAGGTTGCTTTGGTGGCTCCATAATCACCAGGGACTCAGATTTCTTTTAGCTTTCTGTTTCCCACCACCTTGAGCAAGAGATTTTCTTCCTCCAGTCCTTCCTTGTGGCTCAAAATAGCTGCTGAGCTGCAGTAATTAAACCCCTATTCCAGAAAAAAAAAAACAGCAAAAGAATTGATTTTCCAGCTGAGTCAGTTTCCTTTAAGAAAATGGCCATGGAGTCCACCGCTGTACGGTGTTCACCTCAAACTCTCTGGCAGCCCCTCAGTAGAAGGAAGGTGGCAGTGTGACCGCCCACAGCCCCTTGCTCACGAATGCCTCAAATCTTCCCCACAGAATCATAGGCACATGCCTAGATGCTGCCATGCACACAGCTACAACATGAGAGCCTCTTAGCGTGCTCCAAAATGGGCGTTCTGAACAGTGGCCTCCTAAGAAAGGAATGATCCTCCCTCCCATCTTGCTAGTAACATATTTGTTCACTGGCAATTATTTTTCAGCCTCTAGTAAGCACCAGATGTTGTACCTGCCCCTGTAGCCTTTCTGCTGCTGCTCCTTGTCCTCCCCCTCCTCCTCTCCCCTCTCCTCCTCCTTCTCTTTCTCCTTCTTTTTCTCTGTTGTTGTTGTTGTTAAGATGATAGACGTTTGGGGAGAACATATGTCAACATTCTTTTTGTCATTATTTCAGAAAACAGGAGACATAATAAAATTTCGATATATCATCTAAAACACATTTGTTTTGTTTTTTTTGTTTTGTTTTTTTGCGGTACTGGGGATCAAACTCAGGACCCTGCGCTTGCTACGCAAGCGCTTATTCCACTGAGCTATATCCCCAGCCCCACATTTGTTATTGAGCCCACTGTGATAGCACACACCTGTATGCCCAACATTCTAAGAGGCTGAGGCAGAAGAATCATAAATTCTAACCCAGCCTAGGCAAATTCACAACTTAGCAAGACCTTGTTGCAAAAACAGATACTAAAATGGGCTGGGGATGTAGGTCAGTGCAAAGGCCCTGGGATCAATCCCCAGTACCTCCAGCAGAACAGAGTGGAGAGGTAGGTAAAGTATACCTTTAAGGTTTCCTGTAAATCACTGAATAATGCCATGATGGGTAGATGTGTATTTGTTGTCCTCTACATGATACAGGTAATTATCAGCAAGTTGTAGGGATGGCTAGACAGTAGTCCTTCCAAAAGACATGGGTTAGAATGGTTTTGTATTATTGTTGATGTAAAGGAACTCTAAACCTTATAAGCACTCATCTATGCTTATATGCATCTACACTTCTCTCTCCACAACTATATGCATGTTCTTTAAGAATGTCTTAGTATTTGCTCACCTCAGGTGCTTAATAAATGTTTGATGAAGGAATGAATGACTGTTCGTCCAACCTTCTGGCTAAAGATTCCCAGCCTTGATAACTGTTTCCGTTCTCTTGAGACAGATGATAATACTTAGATGTGTGTAAGACCTTGCGATTTTCTTTTTTCTTTTTTTTTTTTCTTTTTTTTTTGGAGGGGTTCTTTTTGAGACAGGGTCTCACTATGCAGTTCAGGCTGGCCTTGAGCTCACTTTGTAGCCCAGGCTTGTCATACAACTTGCAACGATCTTCCTGCCTCAGCCTCCTGAGTGCTAGGATTACAGGCATGCACCACCACACCTGGCCAACTTTGCAATTTTCTAAGGACTTTGGTGTATGTTGAAAAATAATATAAACGTTAAATTAGAGCAATCCTGAAAAAAAAAACTTTGAGAGCAAAACAGGACAGCTAGCTTCCCTCTTACACTGAATGGAGTTGGGAAAAGTTGCTTCCTTCTTTCCAAGCAGTCTGCTAAACACTGACCTTCAAATTTGGGATTTGAGAATGTACGTTTCAGATGGCAGAAGCATCAGTACCCTCTGCAATGGAAGGAAAACCAAGAAGTAAAGAATGCAAACAGCATCACAAAGACTCCAGGCTGGCACTCAACAAAATCGTATTGGACTTCAAATATAAGAAGCAGGGAACTGCTTTCCAAAGGAGATACAGAATCACCACAAACAGGGCAAACACTGAATTGCCTGCAAGAGAAGCCAATCCCAAAATTTCGCCTCTCATGGAGTTTTGGTTCACTTAGAATAATGTGCAGAAGAAACATTGGCCACTAGAGGGTGCTGTGCCAAAATCCAAGGGCATCCCTCAGGGACCTCCCCCTAAGCACTCTCGTCCTTCAAGTCCTGCCCCAGGCTGGCCCCAAGGTTCTCCCTGTTGATTTCCCAAACAGATCTCCCTGCATGAGCCCCCTGGGAAAGACTTGCACCTTCTGCTTCTGCATCAGGGCAACATTTCTTGGAGACAGCAACACAGGGAACCAACAGCTGCCTGAGCCTGGAACGCTCGTGGGTGACTTGCACCCTGGTACCGCGTATTAATTCACCTGTCCTGTCCCTGCATCTGCTTGTGACTACAGAAATGTAAGTACCACTCATTTATGTTTTCCACTTCCCTTAAGTACACAGATGATGTGTATTTAATAAGAATGAGGACATACGATTCCGTTATATTTAACAATATTGACATTAAAAGAGTGGTTTGACATTTAGAAACACTAGGACCCATCCTCTCAATTACCATCTGGAGTTCTTGTAAATTATTTGATTTGTTGAAGCCTTGTTTACTTCCACTCCCAAGCTCTCCAATTTTGCTAACTCAGCATGCGAGATACTCAGCTATTCGCCTCAGCAGAAAACAAACCAAAACGTAGAGGAGCTGAACACTCGAACCACTCTGGCGATGAAGAAAGCATGGAGGGTGTGGGGGCACCGGCTAGAGTTATGCATGAGATGGATATGCAGAGATAAGGGGCTTCTAGAACCACACCTAAAACCTCGCTGTACCGCACAGCTGTACTAGGGAGTGCACGGTTAGAGATTTAAAAATAGACTCCAGGGCCACAGTAGCAGCAAATGCATTGCCTTAAGGAGAAAGTGCTCTTCTATACTCCTTTATCATTTAACCTAGTCCCAGAGTCAGACCTTTAACAGACCATCCTCACTATTGCCTGCTCTTCCCCTGTCACCTGCAGGAGTCCCTGCCTTCTTCTTTCTTTAATCCTGGCTTCCTAGTTCTATCAATAAAAGGCCACAGAGGCTCCCCGTTCAGGGCCATCACTTCTCACACTGAGGAGTCTAGGTTAATGGCGGCCCCTCTGGGCCCTCTTGGAGTGTGGCTTGGACACTGACTCTGAGTAAACTTTGAGTAATCTCTCATCCTTTTGCCCATGGTCATGAAGTGTGACAGGGTAGTGGTGATATGCCTGCCAGTCCTATAAAGCTGGGCAAGAACAGTGGATTTCCCTTTTCAGTATGGAACTGCACTGTGGAAGGGAGTCTCCCAAAGTCCTGACTCTAGGGAATGGCAAATGGGTTTCACTTGGTTTCACCCAGTATAGATTTTCCTTGCCTTCCACACCTGTTCAGAGCTCCAGAGCCACACTGTAACCACATAGGAGAGGGGCTCATGAATATGGGACACAGGCACCAATGTGAGTTGTCTACTCAGAGTGAGTCTCAGGGCTTGTCGCATCTGTTCTCAGTTATGTATCAGAAGCCAAACAGTGCAGTCAATGAGGGGTCCATTCTTGTCGTACAAGCAGGAGCCTGAGGAGCAGGTAAGGCAGTTCTAACAAGGTTTCTCAGGGAAGAAAGCTTCCATTACAGATAACTGAATTAGGCAGAATTATCTAGGCAGTCGGAAAGGGCTGGGCCCTCAAAGGAGTCAGTGCAGATACATTACAACTGCAGGTGGATGTGCATTAGGCCAGACCTCAAGACAACAGATAAAATGACTATACCCGCATACTTCCCCTGTGGATGAGCAGCAGTGATTGACATTCTAAACAGGTCACTGACCCGCCCCGTCGAGAACAAGCCCATCTATCCATGTGCACTTGCTATGTTCCTTGCTCCCCCATTTGACCCCCATTTAGTCAACATTACCTAAGCAATAAACTCACGCAGTCACTTGTGCCACTGAGCTGTATCCCCAGCCCTAAGCAATAAACTCATAACCGGTTGATCATAGTTTTGTCACCCCTCATACCCACCTCATGATTTCCCATTGGGTCAGTGTTACTATTAAAGCTGTGGAGAGCAGAGAGACCGCAGAGCAAGCTCTGTATAAGGAACCATGGCCATTTATTCACTCCCGTAGGAGCAGACTGAGTTCTGAGAAAAGGAACCAGCAGGAAGCAAAGGTAGAACAATGATTTTAAAGGGAAGGGGAGGAGTTTGCCACCTTGGGGGCTTTGGGGGTAGAGATAATGTGGCGGTGCAGCTGTTGTGTGGCCATATTTCTCTGGATGGAGGTGACATTGTTCTTCTTTTGTGGCTCCCTGCGGTGCCTGCCAGTCCCGGCCTCGCCCATCAGGCATGACGGTTACCTGATTACAAGCAGCTGTGCTTGTAATCTTATTAGTTGGTTCTAGTTCTTCCCACCTTAGACCTGCCTCACCTCGTGGTTTTGCTCTACAAAACTCCCTTGAAAAGCAGGGTCCCCAGCAACTCTCTCAGACCCCTTCTGTATCTCTTAGACAGAAGCTTTCTTTCCCCCAATAAATATTTTGTGCTTTGAACCTTCACTGGTCCTAGAATCCATTCTTCAATTTTAGAGAACACAAATTCAGTGTACTGGACATCCAGCAGGCCAACAGATTGAGTTGTATTTCCCTTATACTATTTGGATTATGTGGAGGCCCTGTATCACTTCTGCCTCTTCCCCCTGCCATTCGTGGCAAGTGGCCCCAGTGGATGGGCCTCTTCCAGGGTTGTGACTCCACGGCAGGCAGGAAAAGGTGGACAGAAAAGGCAAAGGGACCATGTCAGCTGAGTTATCTATTTTTCTTAAGAAAATAATGGCTTGCCTGGAATCTTCATCCATTGGAAGGTGGAAACGACACATTCACATCTCTTATGCAGAACTATCCTCAAGACCCTGAAGGAGGCAGGGAATTTTTTGATGGGTATAATGCCACCCTGAACCAAACTGGAAATATAACAGCGAGGAGAAAGAATTTATTAGACATTACACATATTCCCTGCATCTGCCAAAGGAAGGAGGAAAGTCTGAGACACAACTCGGGGTCTATTGTAAGCGAGGTATTGCATTAACATAAACTGGGCATATGTGCGCCTTTTCACAACGTCAGAATTAACACACAAGCTGCATGAATTTTGTCAGCCTTGCCTTGGCGAAGTGCTCTTGATATCCAATCAGCTCAGCAACCATAGTTCCATTATTCCAGTCTCAATTCTAATATCTATAACACTCAAGTCACACACTCCACAGTAATACACAGGGTACAAAACAGGAAGAAATGGGTCAGAGCGAATGCAGAACTCAAAGAGGCAAAACTGAGACAAAGGTAGACGGCCCACAGAGAGGTGAAAACTCACACCAGGTGGCCAGATAAGATCACAGGCCAGGTGGAGACTGCTCCAGGGTTGGCACTCGTTGACAGCTCAGAGCTGGTTCAAAGCCCAAGTCTGGGTGGCAGGCAGTTCAAGTGGACCATGTCAAGCACAGAGATGGAGCTGAGCCAAAGCCAAGGGACAGAGAGCTATAGCTTGTCACCTCATGCCACACTCACCAGGCGGTCTGGTAAGATGACAGGTCAGTGTAGACGTTGCTGCTGTGCTCCAGTGTCAGTGTCCTCCTCTTCTGCGATCTGGATGAGGGGCTTATGTCATTCATTGGCCTCCTGTGTCTGAAAAGTTTTCCCTGATAAAACGTTAATACACGACGTGTCCATGTGCCCCTCACTTAATATGGCAGTGATTTTTTATTAGTATGTGTTATGGTTTGGATCTCTCTGTGCCTCAGTTTCCTCATCTGTGGAAAGAGTAATGATACCTCACTCCTGGGAGATGCTGAAAGGATTAAAGGAGGCCGCCCAGTGCAGGCTGATGCAGCAAGCCGCTGTTGCCCAGCTGCAAGCAATCACCAGCTGAAACCGTCTATCTGTTTAGCTTCTTGGCGCAGGGCAGCTGGGGCATAGATTAACCAACCCACCTGAATGTGGATGAGGCCAATGCCCAGGGCTGAGAAGGAAAACCCAGAAGGCCACGAGACACGGGGAGGAAGTACAGACCTGGCCATCAGCATCAGGGATCCCAGGGTTACCATCCCACAGGGACTGAATGGGAGATGGCCTCAGAGAGGGTACAGGTGGCCCTGTCCTCCATAGCAAGAAACCAAGGCCCAGCAAGTCCAACAGTCTGCTTGAACCCCTGCCCCACAGCCTATGTCCAGCAAATACCAGAGGGTTGATTGCTTTTCACATCTACCAACATGAGCAAGCACATGCCCTGGCTCGAACAGTTACCACAGTCCAAGGTGAATGGACAGAGAGGCCTCTGAAACATGATGGGCACCTCACAAGCCAAGCTAAGTGGAGAAAATCGTGACTTGCTGGACTGATTCCAAAACTGCAATCCTGGAATGAAACAACTCATTCAACAATGCAGAGGAATTTTTTTGACTTTTTTCTCTCTTTCCTTCATTTGCCTCGGGAGTTAAAGTTTTTTCTGCCATTTTTTGCTCTCTATTTTCTTTCCCCACTTCAACTTTTCCCCTTCTTCCTTCTTATCTCTTTCTTATATTATTCTGTTTTTCTTTTTGCGTGTTCTTTTCCATGACTGTTTCCCAATATTATCAATTCCCTTTTACTCCCCAGTAGGATCCCCTGTCTCACTTTTCTTTCCTGCTGCTAATCCTTCATTTATTAATTTTTGCAATTTTACTTTTCTCAGTTCTCCAGTGCCCTACCCCCTCAGCCTCTACTAGTGTAACTGTCAAACTTTGTGAGTCTAGAGATAGCTACTTAATTCTATCCTGTTACTGTTCAACACTATTCTATGGTTAGCAAAGGTAATGTTGTTCCATTTAATAGATATTTACAATAGATAAATGTTTAGTTTGTCTTAGTGTTTACTATGGTTATAGATCTCTTTCCTATGGTTATAGGTGGTACATTATTGGTTCTTAGGGTAGGTCAGTATCCAATTTGTCCCCAGTGTATTGTTCTTGCTGATTTTATTACTAGAGGCAAATGTTGTTATTAATTGGTTTTCTCCGTATACCAGTATCTGCACTGCCTCTGTGTCATTAACAGCACTGCAGCCTGTGGGGCATAGTGGTGCATGCCTGTAATCCCAGGACTCGGGAGGCTGAGGCAGGAGGATCGTTGTGAGTTCAAGGCCAGCCTGGGCTACACAGTAAGCTCAAGGCCAGCCTGAACTACATATTGAGACCCTGTCCCAAAAACGACCAAAAAAAAACAATACTGTAGCCCATTCCCAGACAACTGAGTACTCAGTCAAATAAATTCACTGCAGCTTCCCCTCCCACATAAATACAGGTGACTGGATTCTAGGACAGAGGCAAAAGCCTATCCTTGGCCATGCCAAGAGAGCACTGCTGAAAAGCAGATATTAACAAGAGAGATATCCACACTAGCAACAAAACCTTCAACTATCATCAACCTGCAAGTGCCAACACAAAACAAAACAAACAAAAAATGGACACATGAGAAGATAAGGAAACAAAATCCTTCCAAAAGATGACAAACTGCTACAAGCCAATCCATGAGAAAAAAGAGGGGAGGATATCAAAAGCCATACAATTGAATTATGTGAAAAGATAACAGAGAAGTTTTTTTTTAAAAACAGACCAATAAGGTTCTTGGCAAGTTCACAGAATAGGTAATGGGCCTAATAAGCAAAACAATCAATGATCTAGAGAAGACACTAATAAAAAGCTAGCAGAGCTAAACAAGATGATACAAAGCATGAATGCCCACCATAAAAAAGAACAGAGTCCATAAAATGTGTCAAACAAAAATTCAGATTAAAAATTCTATTGCAAGTGGGCAGCAGAGGTAACCAGTCTGAGGAGAGAAGGTCAGAACTAGAAGACAGGGATGATACGAATGACAATTTAATAAGACATACCTTGAAAACAACAAATGAACATGAAAAATGGATCACATATCTACTAGACAATGCAAAGACTACTCTAAGGTTAAATAGAATTAATGAAAAATCAGAAGACAGCACAGAAGGCGTAAAAATCTGGCTGCTGAAATAATAGCAGAAAATTTTCCAAATATGGGGAAAGAATCTAACATCTAAATGAGGCATATAGAACCCCAAAGAACCATGATCAGAAAAGAACCTCTCCATGACACATCATAGTCCAGTCCTAGGAGTCCAACATAAGAACAGAATCTTAAAAGCTGTTAGAGAAAACCAACAAATCACTTATAAAGGTAAAACCATTCCATTTCTCAATACAAAACATAAAGGCCAGGAGAGTTCAGAGTCAAGTATTTTGAGCCCTAAAAGAAAACAATTATCAACAGAGACTGATATATCTTGCAAAACTATCTGCCATAGTTGATGGAGAAATAATATATTTCTGTGACAAGGAAGACCTAAACAATTGATGACCACCAAACCAGCTCTCCAAAAAAATTCTCAAGGATGTCCTAGAAATGGACAATGAAGCTAACAATGACAAAATGTTTGATAGAATGAATACACCCAGCAAGGTGATGTCTTAGTTACTTTCTCATTGCTGAGCTACAACACCCAACACCCACAAGTCCAAAGTAAAAGGGGTTATTTTGGCTCACAGATCAGTGAGGTCTCAGTCCATTATCAGCTGGCTTCAAGGCCAGGTGGCATGGCAGAGGGACACAAGAGAGGAAGAGCTCATGGCATGGCAGCAGGGAGAGATCAAGGGGTGAGGGAGGGAGGTATATCCTTCTACACCCTGCCCTGAGCAACCCACCTCCTCCCACCAGGCTTCACCTCCCCATGCCAGATTCAGCTGTGAACTCACCAGTGGATCCGTCCACTGGTAACTGTCACACACCCCTAATCTGATCACCTCCTAAAACCACTCCCTATGAGCACGTGAGGCTTTGAGGGAACATCTCGATATAAACCATAAGCAGTAAGGAGTTAACTAGAAGCAAAAGAGGGAGCCAGGCATGGTGGCACATGCCTGTAATCCCAGCACCTGGGAGGCTGAGGCAAGAGGATCTCTATGAGTTTAAGGCCAGCCTGAATTGCATAGTGAGACCCTGTCTCAAAAAGACAAAAAAAAGAAAGAAAGAAAGAAAGAAAGAAAGAAAGAAAGAAAGAAAGAAAGAAAGAAAGAAAAGAAAAGAGGGAATCAGCAATGGGAAAATAATGCAACAACAGAAATAAGTCCATACCTTTCAGTAACAACTCTCAGTGTAAATCAATGGTCACAGTTTGGCAGAATGGATCAAGAAACAAAAGCTACCAGCATGCTGTGTACAAGAAGTACATTTGTTATGGTTTGTGTCTGCATGTCCCCCCCCAAATCCTCATGTAGTTATGGGGTGGTTTTTAGAGTTTATGACTGATCCATGATCCAATGCTGGGATTATGGGTGTGAGAGCTATACCCTAGGGCAGATAGTTTGTATATGTATGGGAGAGAAAGAGGCTGCTTGTTGCCATTCCTCCCTTCTTGCACTTGCTGCTTTGCTGTGTACCACCACCACAAACTATTGCCTTCTGCCATGTGCCACTGTGCCTCAGAACCAGCCAAATATGGACTGAAACCTCCACAAACTGTAAGCTAAATAAACCTTTCTTTCCTTAATTTTGTGTGTTGGGTATTTTGTCTCAGCAATGAGAAAAAAGTAGCCAAGACAACATTTAACCAAAAAAGAAGTAAACAGATTATAAATGAAAAATGGTAAGCAATATTCCATGCAACAGAAACTCAACAGCAGGGTATCCTGTTTTCAGACCAAGTGAACTTCAAGCCAGAATTGATCAGAACAGGCAAGAAGGTCACTACATATTGTTAGGGGAACAATTCAAGAGGAAGAGATAACAGTGATTATCTGCACCAAATAGTGGCATCTCCATTTGGCCCTCTCTCTCTGGGGCATGCAAAACTTCATAGAACTTCATAGAACAAGTTCCATTGGACATAAAAATCAGATAAACATAAACAGTTACAGTAGGGTGCCTCAGAACCCCACTGTCACAAATAGATAAACTAGACCAAAAAGATCAACAAATAGCAGAAATTGAACAAAATCTTCAATCAAACGGACTTAATAGAAATCTACAGTGTTCTACCAAGCAATGACATAATACAGTACACATTCTTCTCAGGAACACATGGAACTTCCTCTGAAATAGACCACATACTATATTAGGAGACCCACAGGGATTGGGGTTGTCATTGGTTAGTATGTGGTCACTGGCACTTTTGTGGTCCTTCCCTGTCTGCCAGCTGCTGGAACAAGCTGAGGGAGCAAAGTCCTCTCAGGCTCTGTACATGTGGCATCATGATGTGGTCACATTTGTTCATCTGCTTGTCTGTGAATGCTTTGAAGTGAAGAGATTATGTCACATTCAGCTGTAGAGTAGAACATATACCAGAGGCAGGCAGGTGTGGTGGCGCATGCCTGTAACCCCAACACTCGGGAGGGTGAGGCAGGAAGACCGCTGCAGAGGAGCACCAGGTCCTTACAGTGGGGACTCAATAAACAAACAGGTAGGAGGAGTGAAGGGAGCTGGAGAGTCTACAGCTCAGTAGCGCCCCCTGGGAGCGGCATCCGGATCTCAGCTCACCTTCGGCATCCGTCCCATCATATATTGATTATGTATCTAAAGTGCAAACCACAATTAAACCCAACAGTCCCTGAAAGAGGAATGAGAGGGGTGGTCCAAAAGTGCACTATTTATCCATGTGTCAACTTCCCACAGAGGCAAAGAACAGCAGAAGCCTCCCTGAGGAAATCCTGCCCACTGGCCTCCCTGGGAGTTGGGTGGGAGTGAAACAGACGTTCACGCTTAAGATTGTGTCTTCTCAGAGAGAAAGACAGTCCCCAGCAGAGTGAACTACGAGTCCTGCAAAGAGTACAACGTCCTGGGGACTCTTAAAAGAAAAGAATACTTTCTTAAGAGAAAAGATTCTTAAGAGAAAAGAATACTTTTACCAAGGCCATGGTACAGCCAAGTACCCCAGCTCATGCTGCCAATAGATCTTATTTCTTTTATTGTTGCTTGGGATAGAGAAGGTGCTTAGTAAATATTGAACGAGTCAACAAAGTGCCTCCCGATGCACAGAAATCCCTTCTGGGAAAATAAAACAAAGTTGACCCAATTCAGTAGATGATATCTCTCAGGGCTATTAAAGTTTTTCTGTTCATTTGGGGGAAAAAATAAACACATACTTAGTTGTGTGTCACTGCTAATAACTTAGTAATTATACTAATGGAGTTCTTGATTATATAGGAAAGACTATGAATGGCCTATGTTTCAAGTGTTCAAAAATGGAAACTTACATTAAAGACCCACTGCATCTCTCTTTGTTTCTCTTCTGTGTGCTAACGGTATTTGGGTTTCCATTTGTGGGGGAGAGCAGAAGAGTGGGAACAGCCAGGACGAGAGGCTGGGTGAAGAGAATGACAGAGGAAAAGGGAGAAAGCACAGTCATGTGGTAGAGTTCGAGTTTCTACATACATGGCAAAGAAACAGGACTTAAATTCACCTAAGAGAGCCCCAGGGGATCCCTTCCCTCGTCCCAGCCCTTTGGCCCTCTCTCTCTGGGGCATGCAAAAAAAGAAAAAAAAATTCTTACAAGTGAACCCATTCTAAGAAAACCTAATGTAAGGGCCCTTGGTTCACACACTGAACCACCCGGAGCACTAAGAAATCACACAGACACCTACATTCACTCAAGAGCGATGAGGCCCCGTGTGATCCAGACTCACTGCCAAGTTGGAAACCACTGGTGCAGACCATCCACACCTGAATCAAAATTTAAACAGAAAATGATTATCATTTTATCTGATAGCTCACCATACAACTACAGCTTTTTTACGTCTTTTAAATAAATTTGCATCTTTTTTTTGCAAAGTACCTACAGTTTTATTTTTTTCCAGCTTTTATTTTTTATTAGTGAATGTTCGTGGCACAGAACAATCACATTCCTCAAGGGGAGTTGGTATACATATGTGACACATCTTAATTCTTTTTAAAAGATATTTTAAGCACCTATTATGTAATCAGAACTAAACTGTAACAGAGCTTGGAAATCCTATTTATTCCTTCAAATAACTTAAGGTTTTCTCAAGCAGTGTTTAACCAGTGAGCATCTACTTGCTGCCTCCCACATGCCAGGCATTGAAGATACAAAGGTGTGGAAAGACACGGCCCCTCCCCCTTAAAGTGTAGTGGAGGAAACAGGGAAACATTGTTACCATGACAGCATTCACAGTTTGAGCGCCGGCTTTGTGTCAGACTCCATACTAAGCACTTTACCTGGGTGAGTATCGCACATCTGTTTAAAAACCCATGAAACCCGATCGCCATGTGCCGCAATCTGTATTTGAAGAACAGAGACACTCAAGGTTTTAAAACTCACCCGTTCCGTTGACTAGTGAATGGGACAAACAAAATGTGGCACAGCCGCACAGCAGGATATGGTTCAGCCATAAGAAGGGAGGAAGTACGATACACAGGACAGGACGGTATAAGTGAGCCCCGAAAACATCGTGCTCAAGGAAAGAAGCCAGGTGTCCACATGATTCCAGTCCTATGACATACCAAGAACAGTTAGCCTTTTTAATCCAAAGAAAAGCGCCATTTCAGATTAGCGTGTTGGTCAATAAGTGAACTAATGTTTTAAGTTTTAAAAAATGAACAGGCAAATTTATAGAGAGAGAAAGTGAACTAGTGCTTGCCAGGTACTAGGAAAGAGGGAGGTGAGGAGGTGCAGGGCCTCATCCTGGGATCTTGGACTGTTCTCACATGAGCGAGTGGTGATGGCTGCATGACACTGTGAATATACTACGCTCCCCTGAACAGGATGCTTCTAAACAGTGAATCTGACGGCAGGTACATTGTATCCTCTTTTTAAAAGAAAAGGAAAAAAACTGATCCAAAGCTACGGAGCCACAGAGCTGGGCCTTGAATGTGGGTTGATCTCACTAGAAGCTGCATGCTTAACACCACACTGCTCTGCATCTTGGAAGGAAAATAAACCAATAGCCATGTGCTTTCCAGCAATGAGGGCTCCTGAAAGGCCAGGGGCCAGCAGGAGGGCAGGACCAAAATCCAGCAGGGACAGAATCACAACGTGAAAGGACTGCGGGATACCAGAGAGTAAGAGAAGTGGGGCTGGGCGGATGCCACAGATCACAAAGACAGTGTTCCGGGGAGGGCAGAGCTGATTAGGCAGCCTGAAGAGCTGAAGGAAAGCTGGCTCTCAGGCAAGTTTGGAAGAGGGAGGACACGAGTGAACTTAGAGAGGACCTGACAGACGACACGAGCAGGGGCATATGGCTCTGGGGAAGGAGCAGCACACAGTGACTGCTGGGGACAGAACTCTCTGGAGCTATGGTTCTGACGAGAGCAGGAACCCTTCACTGAGGGTCCCCTGGCCTCACCTCTGCCTAGGCTTGGGGTAAAGAGGGGGAGGGCTACTGTCTACAAAGACTGTTAACTCTTTACAATATCCTGTATGTATGTCCATATGTTCGTTTTGGAGGGGGGAAGACTCTACAGTTTTCAAAAAATTATATGACCACCACCCCCAAAAAAGATTCGAGAATATCCTGTACGGCTCCCAGAAGTATATGCTCCTGGGCAAAGACAGAAGGGCTAAGGCAAGCAAAGGCGTGGGATGGGATTATTGGATACAAAGCAGTATTGAGTTAGAGCTGGCTTGTAAGTAAGGGTCAATCATTACATTTTCAAGAACTCTATGACCTGATTGTTAAGAGCAGCTATTGGTTAAAACGTACAATTAATTTATATTAAAAATAAAATCAGTAAGCCAGACAGGGTCTTGCATGCCTGGAATCCCAGCACTCTAGAGGCTGAGGCAGGAAGATCGTTGCGAATTGGAGACCAGCCTAGGCTACAAAGTGAGCTCAAGGTCAGCCTGACTGCATAGTGAGACTCTGTGTCAAAAAGACCAAAAAAAAAAGAATAAATATACAAATCTTACTACTTCCCAGTTAACGTACTACCTCACTCTTGTCTATACCGTTTTGGTAACTGATACCTGTTTTGCGTGTATGGTGGGCAGACCGAACAGTTGCCACCAAGGCATCTTTTTCCAACTCCACATTCAGTGACAGCACACGGAAAGTCCTAAGTCAGCAATATAGGAGGATTCCTGCCACATACACTGGCCAGTGTTACAAAATCAAAGCTCTTTCTTCTCTGGAGAGCTAGCTATTACACATTTCCCAGCACAATACTGGATGAGGGAGACTGTAGGGAGACTGGGAATGATGCTCTAGAGGACGCACAGTGTTCCTGAAATGAGCTGCTAGTCCGACCAAACATATTTGGTGGTTCATTCAAAGCACTCTTCTCAGCAGTAGAGATACAAAAATAAACAAAATACACAACACATCTTGCCTTCTTGGGGTTTAGATTATACTGAGGAGAAACAGACAATCTGAGCAACTACTTTGAAGATCAATATGCCATATAACAGCCATTGTTTTTTTTTGTATTGTTCATTTTTTTTTATTTTAGAAACATAAAAGTACAAAAACATATTGACAAACAGACACCAATTATCATAGAAAATAGTACAATCACAACTAATCTATAGACAAGGTGATATGGTCTTAACAGTGGTTATTGCTTTATCCATTGATATCTTCGAATTGTAAATGTATGAACCCATATACAGACATGCAAATTTAGTCAGACAGT
>PVLD010031808.1:0-15338 GCA_004027595.1 Dinomys branickii
TTTGCATGTCTGTATATGGGTCCATACATCTACAATTCGAAGATATCAATGGATAAAGCAATAACCACTGTTGAGACCATATCACCTTGTCTATAGATTAGTTGTGATTGTACTATTTTCTATGATAATTGGTGTCTGTTTGTCAATATGTTTTTGTACTTTTATGTTTCTAAAATAAAAAAAACATTATAAAATTTAAGAACAAAGCATGAAGGGAAAAAGAGATTAAGATAGGAGGAGGAATCAATAAAATAGAAAACAAAAGCAATAGAGGAAAAATTTCAAGCCCATTTGATTAATAAAAATGAAGAGGAAGAGCGCACAATAGAAAGATTAACTACAGATCCTACAGAAATTAAAAGGATAATTAAGGGATATTACAAATAAGTTTATGACAATAAATTTGAGAAGTTTAATAATAAAATGGACAAATTATTTGACAGCTAAACTCCCAAAGCTCACTAATGAAGGGCTAGCTCTTATAATGCTGTATCTGTTGGAAAAATTAAATTTGTACCTAAAGCTTTCCAACAAGGAAAACTCCTTATCCTTAGGAGTTCATTGGTGAATTTTACCAAACACAAAAGGAAGACATAATAATAATTCTATAGAAAATTTTTCCAAAAAATGAAAGAGGGTGGAATATTTTCAAACTCACTTTATGAGGCCAATATTAACCTGCTAACAAAAGACAGCAGACAAACATACTACAAGAAAAGAAAATATTCCTCATAGATGAAGAACATGTCCTTGACAAAATATGAGCAAATCAAGTTTAGCAATTTAGAAGGGATAACATGTACTGTAAAGACTAACTGGGTTTATCCTACAAATGAAAAGTTGGTTTAACACTTGAAAAATCAAACATTGTAACTCCTTTCAGAGATTAAGAAAAGAAAAAAGAGCCCTTCATGATTGTCTCATTAAATGCAGAAAAAGCATTTAGTAGAAATAAACATCCATTTATAGTGAAATCTCTCAGGAAACTAGAAGCTATAGGGAAGCTATAGGGCAGTCTTATACCCTAATAGAGGTCAGCTATACTATATTATGTATAGCCCTCATCATACTAAACGCTGAAAGTCAGGAGCAAGGAAAGGATTTCTGCTCTCACTACTCCTATTCAGAAGTATGCTGAGTTTAAAGAAAGATAAACTCGAGGCTTTTATAGGTGTGTGGATGCAACTAGAGACCATACTCATAAGTGAAATAAATCAGACTCATATGGGTAAACACCATATTGTCTGCCTAGTATAAGAACCTGAAAGAGTAAATAAAATCTGAAAGGTACAATAGATTTTGTGAAAGGGAAAGAAACTGTTCAAGAGGAAAGAACAACTGGGGTGAGGGAAAGGAAAAAAGAAAGAAGGAAGGAAAAAATATATATACAAGATAGCTAAGATAAATGTACCACTAATTTCTATGCTTTATTGAAAGGAGCAGTTAATGTTTAATTGTTTGATCAATCTTACATGCCTGTAATTGTTTATCTGAGTAGCCAATTTGAAGACAACAACATGCAATGACAACAGCCATTGTTAATTTCCTATCACTTTGTTTGAAATTCTGCATCATTTTTATTGCTTTTGTGTTGTTTTCTTTATGTCTTTGTGTTTGTTAATGTTTTTGTGCTTTTCTCTCTAAAATAAAATTAAAAATCCCAATATTATGCTGTGAAAAAGAACAAGAGATAGATGCCATATAGATTGGAAGGGAAGGAATAAAAATAACCATTATTTACAGATGACAAAAATTATCTGTTTAGGAGATTCTAAAAAATCTACAGTGTTATTTATGACCCATCCAAAATACAAAGTACAAAGAGATAAGACTAATAAAATACATCAGAAAACCTGTATGCGGATGAGACACAAAACAGCAATGAGAGAAATGGAACTAGACTTAAAAAAATGAAGAGGTACAGTGCACCCATGACTCAAAAACCTGGATATTATGATGTCTGCCCTCCCCACATTGGTCTGTGAAGTCAGTGTGATCCCAGTCAAAGTGTCAGCACCTGGGCACGAACTGGTGTGTGTTGGGAAAATCCTGATTCCTCTAATGAGATCAGCTCTTGAAATCCTCTACCCTGGAGTGGGTCTCCCAGAATTTAAACAGAATCAGCTTGATGCCCCCCTTAAGATGCTTGTGAGGCTCCCACGGAACTTCTAAGTTCAGTCTCCAAGTAGCAGATGCACACGTGACATTGCTCTGTACCTTCCTTCAAGGTGAGCTCCAGGTTTGTTGAAAAAGTTTCCATCATGTCACATTTAATTGAGAAAACTTTTTTCCCCAGGGGCAATCTTATTCCTATAATTTCTACCCTGGAATAGGCTCCCAGGGCCCACAGTAATACACTGTCTTCAGATCACTGAAAAACGACTGGTTTCTTTGAGTTCTCTTGTGTTTACCAATGTCTTTGCCCCCTTATCAGAGGTATCGACTTGCTGTACTGTGTCATCAGTTGCCCTTTTCTCAGTGAGTTCAGGGTGATAATGTCTATTTTAGTATCTGATACTAAGATCTGAATGCATGATCCCCATCAGCTGGCCCAAATATAGACTGAGAATCCCTAATCCCTAAATCCAGTCTGAAATGCTCTAATATCTGAAACCCTCTGAACACTGACATGATACTCAAGCATTTCTTGATTTTGTTTCATCTTGAATTTTCAGATGTTCTACAGGTAAAGTCTATGTATCTATTCCAAAAACCAAAAGACTTCAAAACCTAGAACACTCTGGTCCTAAGCATTTTAGATAAGGGATACTCTCCCTGTCCAGCAAGATTGGTGACCGTGTTTTCTTACACAGTAAGTCCTCTCCTGTGACCTAGATTGCATTAACTTATGGCAGCTGCATTCACTGGTAACTTCATGCTTGGAGCTGGAGGCTGCCTACAACCTTTAAGTGTTTCTAATATTTACATTGGTTTTAGTCATTCTTCTTACATATGTATGTAACAGTGTTATAAAATGCATTATGAATTAAGATTTTTACATTCATTTCATTCCTTTTTAGATATATCTAAGAGTGACATTTCCTTCAAGATTTTTGAGAGAATGGTGAATTCTGATGGTTTTCCAGGCTAGCCTCCGTCCTCCCTTGTCAGTGATTATGATCATCTCGTGTCCAGAGAGCCTTCCCCAAGTTCCCTAACCATCTCTCAGTAACTTCACCTTGCTTATGTATAGTATCGCAGCTTAGATTGCACTAGCTTCATCGGCCAGAGTTCTCATCTTAGCTGACCCTACACACACATGTACTGAATGACTCCTGTCTCTCTAGTCATTTGCTATATTCATTCCTAACCAATTGCCAAAAACTTTATAAATTTCTATTGTTCACATCCTCTATGCAGTCCCCAGCTCCCTCCATATATATTTTCCTTCCTTCCTTCCTTCCTTCCTTCCTTCCTTTCTTTCTTTCTTTCTTTCTTTCTTTCTTTCTTTCTTTCTTTCTTTCTTTCATCTACTCCATGATCAAGTTTTAGGTACTGGGATGCAGCTAGGAAAAAAACTGTCACATTTCTGTGCCCTCGAAGAGCTTCTGGGCCTGGGGATATAGCTCAGTTGAATAAGTGCTTGCCTGGAAGTGCAAGGTCCTGAGTTCGATCCCCGGTACCACAAAAAAAAAAAAAAAAAAAAAAAAGAAGAGCTTCTGTTCTAGTTGGGGATGACTCTACACCTTGAGCTCCCTGGCCTTCTCTCCTGTCACATGTTGGTGCTCCCTTCAGTCACTAGTCCTCTGAGAGACATGCTAGCTCCTCCCTCTGAAGTCTCTCTCCTCCCACCTTGGTCTATGAAGATTGCTATGTCTTTCAGGCATTAGTATAGAAGTCACTTCCATAGGAAGCTGTTCTTGATTTCCTCTCCTGGGTATAACTCCCATTTTATAAATTCTACAGCATCACTCTTTTCCCTGTCTCTGACCATGACTGCACACAAATCTGTGCCCTCTTTGACCTCTAAGTCACCCGTGGATTGCTAGGGGTTCTGTTTTTACTCCACAGCCTCACTAGTGCCACGTACAAAGCAAATGCTTGTTCAGTGTCATTTAAAAGAGCGAATTTGTACCATCGTCCACGGCTTTATTCAATTTTAGCCTGGAATAGGATGACAGCTGAGACTAAGAATTTGCTCAGAAAATAACATCAAGGAAGCATTAGGTAATTTATTAGTTTAAATCAGTCATCAATCTGTCTTGCTTTCTTTGCGTTCAGTTCCTGTTTTTTTTCCATCTCATTTGTGTGGTCGCATAGCTGCCTGTTTTAAAGTTCAGCTCTTTGTGTCAACTACTTTCCCCTGCTATGTTGCCTGTGCAAAAAGCAAAGGAGGTTACCTTTGTGTGACTAGTTTGTCCTTACAGCCCCTCCACTGTAAAGTGCTGGGTGACACTGGGTGATATCCTGGAGTCCTCCTCACCAAGACCTTGGGAGGCAGAGGCTGGGGATTTGCACATTCACCTGGGAGGAGCTGGCTCACTGGTGTTGTTGAGGTTGAGGTGAGATGCTGTGTCCACAGCTCTAGCATTATAAGCTATGATCGGAGTTTGCAAAGAAGGGCTGGGGATCACTTTCCAAGATGAGGCAGAGTCCTTAGGGGCCAAGGCAGACGGGGAGTATGACCAGCTGTCTTGATTGCTGGGATGCCCTATTCCCTCCTCTGCTCCAGACAGCCTTCACAAGAACCAAACCAAACTGTGTATCTCAAGCAAACTGGATAGCATGAGAAGAATGTGCTACAACCTGATTGGCATGGAGCAGTCCACAGAGGGGAAGGGAGGCTGGTGCCTCCCCAGGCAGAGGCCTGACCAAGCATGATCTCTGCCATCAGCGGGCTGGGCTGCCCTTCCCATTCTCTCTCCTCTATTGTGAACTGGAGAATCCAAGGCTGGGTTTTGCACTGAGCCAGGCCTTGAGTCCCTCTTGTGCCTCACAGGAAGCCTGTTAGAAATGCGTCCCCACCTAGGACTATTCTGGCTCCTGTTACTTGGCTCTGGATCCCAGAAAGGTGATGCTAAAATATGCAGTGTCCTGGGGAGCGGACTCTGCCTGGGGCCCTGATAACTTGTACTGATCCCCTCAAAGACATAGCTCTTTGGCTTCATTTATGTTCTCTATGTTTTTGGTTTCATTTATATTTGATTTCTGCTCTTATCTTTATTATTTTCTCTCTTCCTTCTCCTTAGTTTGAGTTTAATTTGCTCTGTTCAGATTATTGCTTTGAGATTTTCTTCCTTTCCAACATTAGCATTTTGTGTTAGGAAGTTCCTTTAAGCACAACTTCTTTTGCATTGCCCTAATTTCAATGTTATGTTTTGATTTCTTTGCACTCAAATCTCTTTCTAGCTTCCTATATGATTTTTCCATCCCCAGAGTTATTTAGGAACGTTTTGTCTAATGTGCCCGTTTCTGTGGATTTTCCAGATATGTCTCTTTTATTAATATCTAATTTAATACCTTTTGGATAGAACATACTTTGTGCGATTTTATTCCTTTTACATTTATTGACATTTGCTTTTCATCTCAGAATATGAGTGATCGTGATGACTTTCATATGCGTTTGAAGTGTCTATTCTGCTGTTTTTCTGTGCAGTGTTATATAAATGTCAACTAGTTCAAGTTGATTAAAATGATGGTTCAAATCTTCTGTACCATTACTGATTTCTTTTGTCTACATGTTCTATTAATTATTGAAAGAGAAGTATTGAAATATCCAACAGCAATAATAGATTTTTCTAGTTCTTTCATTTCTATCCCTTATCACTTCATGTATTTTAAGTACATAAAGTATGAAAGAAGCACTATTATAGTACATACCCAAAGCCCAGGTCTGGACAACAGAACAGAACAGGTATTTCCTCTTAGAAAGTAAGTCTAGACTCAGGCAAATATCGGTAAGAAAATAGTGGTCATAAGTATGATTAAAAGCCACAAGTTAATGGCTGTTGTGGACAACAGTAGAGAGGTTTCTCAAAAAATTAAATTAGAAGCTGGGTGCAGTGGTACATGCTTGTAATACAAGCATTCTGGGAGGCTAAGCCAAGAGAATCGTAAGTTTGTGGCCAGCGTAGATAACTTAGTGAGACCCTGCCTCAAATAATAAATAAAATAAAATAAAATAGGCTGGGGATTCAGCTTAGTGCAAAAGCTCTGGCTTCAATCCCCAGTACTGAAACAAACAAACAGACAGACCAACCTAAAAATAGAACTACCACGCGAACTATCCAGCAATCTCATTGTTGGGTATACAGTCAATGAAAATAAGATCAGTATGTTGGTGAGACATTAGCACTCCCATGTTCACTGCAGCACTATTCACGATAGCCAAGATGTAACATCAGCCTCCATGTCCATCAAGAAATGAGCAAAGAAACAAAATGTCATACATGGATGCAATGGGTGACTATTCAGCCATACAAAAGAATGAAAATCTTATTGTTTGTAACAACATTGGTAGAACTAGAGACCATTATGCTAAGTGAAATAAACCAGATACAGAAAGCCTAGTACTACATAATCTCATTCATTTGTAGAATCCAAAGAAATTGATTTTATAGAAGTTGAAAATAAAATGGTGCTACCAGTGGCTGAGAAGGAAGGGCATGGGATAATGTTGACCAATGGGTTAAGTTTAGCTAGCAGTAAAAGTTCTAGTTTCTTTCTTTCTTTTCTTTTTTTTTTTTTTTTAGTACCAGAAGTTGAACTCATGACATTGTGCTTGCCAGGCAGGCACTGTGCCACTGAGCTATATCCCTGGCACAGAAATAGAAGTTCTTTTGCATTAGGGTAACTATAGGTAGCTATAATGTATATACATTTCAAAAAACCAGAAGAAAGTACTTTGAAAGTTTTTACCATATAAAAATAAATGTTTGAGGAGATAATATATTTAACCTGGTTTAAACACTATATGATGCATACATGTACCAAAACATATGTTATCATATTAATATAATTTTTATGTTTTTATATTTTATTAAAATAGATTTCATTTAAAAACAAGAATTACTAGAGTTCTGTGACATTAATCAGGATATGTCAGTCTCATTGGATTAAGGAACATGTAGCAGATCAGTAAAACACGGCCCTGGGTGTCTCTAGGTGGGTCATGGAGAGGTGGCCTCAGATACTATACATGTGCTCGTGTGTGCTCCTCTTTAGCACCAATCCCAGCTCTGCTTTCTGGCTACCATGAACTAAGCAACATTGCTCCATCCATCCGTCTGCCTTCATGGAGCCTGCTGACCATGGGAAAAATTCCATGAGTTACATTAAACCTTTTCTCTTAAATTGTGGGTGTTGGGTACAAAATCATAGTGACTAGAAAGTCAACTAATATAAATCCCAGGGTTTTCAGTCTGCTTTTTAAGTGAAGAAAGCTACCAGGCACAGGAGGAGGAAGACAGGAGGAAGAAGGTAGGCATGGTGGAGTGTTGAAGTAAATCCAAACTCTTATACAGGCTGTGTGCTGTCCAGTGTATGAGGATTTGACCCATGGCAAGAGAACCTTAAGGAAGGTACTAGGAAACAGTGCTCAGCTTTATATGTTTGGAAGATGCCCGTCATGGATGTTTCAAAGGAGAGTAAATTTTGTTTGGACAGCTCCCTACAACATGTTGGTAAATGTAAGGATGATCTTGAGATGATCTCCATAGCCAAATTAGTGCTTAGAAAAGTACATTGATTGTAGAAATTTTCTAGCTTCTCTCCATCCTGCAACTTTTGCAAGTTCTTCCAAGCCCATCAAGTGGAGTCAGCCTGGGATTGAGGTCTAGGGTGGTGGTGGGTGACAGGTCCTGGTGTACTCATCCACCCCACTTCAGGGAAGGCCCTGGTGTGGGACTCCAGGGTGCAGCTGTCCCGCTGGTGTCTTTACACTTATCGCCGTCCCATCAGGGCTGCTCACTGTGGGATGCTCATACACAGATACCAGCAGTTCTCAGCTTGGCAGAGGGCAATGACCCACTGGTCATCAGAAAGTTTAATATGAGAATCAGTGTTGGCCAGGAGACCAAAGAAGGACTTTCTGTTCCTTCCCACTTTCAATCCAGAAGGGCTGGTTTTGAGGCTCAGATCTATCTGTTGATCAATCCATAGCAGACATCCAGTCTGCTCCATCCACTTTGTCCTGGGAAGGGCAGAGCTTGGGAGTACAGCCCAGTCTTCCTGGTGTGCCACCTGAGTGAAGTTTTGCACGATGCAAGACATCTTAACAGATGTGAGAAGGAAAGTGACAGACGCTGAAGGAACCACACTGAAGGCAGACGGAGAGGTCAGTTCCAGGAGTCGCTGGCGCAGCAGAGCCTCGGTAGGACCTTCCCTGATGTGGACAATGGGGACAGCTGCGCAAGGTCTGCCTTCACCTTGCAGAGAATAGGGGTAGTAGAATGTGTCTCAGCTAGGTGGGCAGATTACAGCATGGGGCTTTTCTCTAGGAAGCTAAACCTGGCTTGGATGAGGCAAGCATTGTGGGGGAAGTAGTGGTTGCTGGGGACTGGAGACCAGTGAAGAGGTTAAAGCCAGCACCTGGGAGAAGTGTTAGCGATGGAGAGGAGAGGCTGCTGAGGACCAACCAATAGGAAGAGAAAGATTCTGGGAGCTTTGCAAATACAGAGAGCTGTGTTCTGGCCCCAGAGGCCTTTATCTTACTGCTTTGGGTGAAGCCTTGACTGTGCTATTTATAAAAATTCCACAGTAGAGGCTAATGGGCAATAAGGTGAGAGCCACTGCTTTAAATCAACTTTTTATTTTATATTAAGGAAATGTGGGGCCCCCAGGGGTGCGGGAGCTAAATTGCAGGCCTTGGGTCTGGAACACCAGAATCCTTCATTAAATGCAGTAAGTTCTACAACCACAGTCCTAGTGAAAGGGAGACAGAATAAAGAGAATGGCAAATAGGGTTGGTAGGAGAGCACCTTGGAGTGTGTTTCCTTTTCCAGAGCAGAAGAAAGAGCAGGCAAAGGAGACAGATCAGCTCCCTATAGGAAGGAGCCGGCCATAGGGTAACTAGAAGAGCAGTCACCTGTGGTTGGCCTTGGTAGGTAGAGCAAGGATCAGCCACTGGAAGGCTGTTGGGAGGCAGCAAAACATAACTGTTTGCAGAGTGCAGGGGTCAGACTCCTCAAAGGCATTTATGGCCCCGTGAGTGCAACCCATGGCCCCGTTAGCTCGCCAGCTATGTGACTATAGCCATGTTGATTTTGTTCTCTATGTCTCAGTCCTTTCTCTTTTAAAATTTATTTTAAAAATAAAAGAAGGAAAACATACTAACAAACATATCCATTTACAAGCTAGGATAAGAACAATACAAACAATACAGAGTTACAAACAAAGTTGCAGGAAATTAACAATGGTTGTTGAATTACATATTGATATCTTCAAAGTGGTTTCTTAGGAAAACAAATAGAGACATTGTGCCTCAGCCTTTTCATCAGTAAAATATGTACAGTAAGTCCTCAATTTATAGACATTCGAGTTGCAGACTTTCAGATACAAATGAACCTCACATTACAAACATTCATAGATGTGAACAAATCATGGGAGAACCTCGTGTGTCTGCTGAGCCTTACCACAGTTGTGCTGCTGTGTGCTTACTGTACCGTGCAATAGTGTCTAGTAGTGCAGGGCTCAATCAGAGCCCAGGGTGTCCAGAGACAAGAGGAAAAGTAGTGGTGATGCGGGGGGGGGGCTGCTAGGAAGCACAAAGCAATACACATTGTATATTTGTGTCAAAGCTGTATAAGACTCACTTTTTCGGACTTGCTGATGAACCTGACTTACAAATGCTCTCCTGGAAGGAACAGAACTCATTCATAAGTGAGGGAATTACTGTATGTATAATACTGTTACTTACAAACAAGCTTTCTAAGAGTTGAAATGAGGTGATACATGTAAACCACGTAAGACGGTGTGTGGCCCAGTGTGCGTATGTATGTCATATGCATTAGATTTTGTGGTTATAATTGATAGTGACCTTTGAGAGAACTCTAACTGGAAGGTGGGAGGAGTCGGCTTTTATAATTTTCTCCTGCCAGTGTTTCTGTGCCCTAGTTTCCTAGCTGGCTGTTGCTATAGTGTTTAGAAGCGTGACTGCAGCCCTCTTTATACACATGAAGATGACCAAACCAGGGCTAGTTTCACTGGTGCCTTTTTTGTGATGCAGGGGGTTGGCTACACTGCACTCCAGCATCTTATACCCTGCCCTCGACTTTAGCAACTCAGTACCACTAAATCAATGTAATCATCATGTTTTAGCTGGCTTAGTTGTAAGGGTTGCTCTGTCACTCTGAAAAATAGCATTTCCATATCACACGAGGTGGCAGTATCCCTTTTTCCTTATCAGTATGGAATCCACTGACCTGTACCTGGCCATCCATGGGACCTAGTGCCCCAGAGACTACAGGCTTTGTAGAGAAGGGGAAAGAGAGCCAGGAAGCAGGGAGAGGTGGAAGCAGGGCAAGGGAGGGTACTGGATCCTTATGTAACTCCAAAGCACTATCTGGACTGCAGAAGTCCTTGAAACCTTGAAACCCAACTACTGCACGGTGGACTTTGAGCTCAGAGGAATGACTGCCTAACAACCTCATCAAGCAGTGGGCAGGTGCTGAGGTCTCCTGGGTACTGTCCCAGTGCACCGTGCCTAGGGCTGCCACTGGGTGTCGCTCTGACTCTGTGTTCCTTCATAGTATCTGCAGGTTCCCTCTTTTGCAGGTTCATTATCTCTAGACCTTTCACTGAGCACATGACTTGCTTTGAGAATGAAATCACCCAGAAAGCTGACACATGAGAAAGTAGCCTGCCTGTCATGGAAGCCAGGCGAGCCCAGCCTCAGCAACTAGTGCTACATCAACAGCAACTTGGAAATGAGCCTTTCACAACGTGGAGCAGACTTGCAACGTAATAGGTACAGTATTGAATTCAGCTATGGTGGCTATGAGGCTCTTAGTGCTTTTGAAGGTGAGAGAACCTGCCATTTTCTGGTTGGCACCTACAGATACTTGATACACAGCTAGGTGTGGAGGTGCACGCCTATAATTGCAACATTCAGCAAGCTGAGGCAGGAGGACTGTGAGTTGGAAGCTAGCCTGGGCTACATAGTGAGACCTTGTCTCAAAAAAATTTGATGGACAAACGTGTTTGAAAGTTGCTCATATGTCTGTCTCTCTGTGTGTGTGAGGGTGTGTGTGGATGTTTTTAATACTCTCCTCATTCATGTTCCCTCCCTGGGCCTCTGCAGACACTTTCTTCTGGCAATGATGGAATCTCTCTAATCCATGTTCTTATACTCTTGTTAAGTGTGTATGTGTTTAAAAGTAGTTAACAAAACTGCTTTGCATATTTAAAACAGCGCACAAAAATGATTACTGAGTAATACTGAGTTATACTTTCTCTTTTTGTATCCACTTCTGTTGATCAGAACTTTGCTCTCAGTGTAATCATAATTTCTTGGGAGTTACTGTGCTTTTTCCGTTCTGTTTTCAAAAATCGTAACAAGAATACTTAACCCGAGCCCTATGCCTTTAGTACTTCATCATGCAGATTCTAACATTCCCTCCTGTCTGATGCTGACTTATTGGCTGATTCCCTCTGCTGGTTTTCTCTCTTGATAGTCAACTTCTTGTGTGATTTGTCTCTGTGGTTTGAATTACTTGTCAGTATATTGAACAGTGGGCTTCTCACATCCGCTGCACTGTGAAAGTCCCCTTGCAGCCTAGTTCTTGCCCACTGTTTCCGTTGTATTCTTAATGAGAATCTACAACCAGGGCCAGGTTTTGTCGCTGGCTGTGCTGGGTGGGATTCCTGCACCTTGTAGGACAGAGTCTGCTGTTGTCCCTTCTCAAGGAGCTGGCCAGGGCGGTCGATGTTCTATGTATGCCTTAGCCAGGTACAGAACGTCTTGCGCGTATCCTTGTGAGTTGGAATAAAGTTCTCCAATCTCTTTGTGACAGAACAGCAACGTTCCCATGAAGCTTCTGGCTTTAAGAAGGGAGCAAATCTTTGGCTCCTGGGTTCACACAGGCTCAGCATCATAAGTAGTACCTGGGAGTCATGAGACCAGGTCCCAGCTCTGACTGCCCAGGCTGAGAACCCAAGAGGTGCCTGGGGAAAGCACTCTTATCTTCAGGGTTTTGCTTTTGTTTCCCAGCTAAGTATATATTAGAATATGTCTCTCACAGTACCTTGACCTTGAGCCCTTCAGCTTATTTTCTGACAGGGTCACCTGGGCTGTGGGGGAGGTTAGATACAGGGCTACAGATTCTCTCAGCTAGCTTTGCACTCCACTGTTTAAACAGGGCAGCTCTGCTATCTCGCTGTGCGGCAGTCTAGGTGTGCGACTCTGGTGAGAACTGCACCTTGCTCAGCCTGAGTTTCTCCACTTGTGATGGCAAGTCCTGCCTTGCAGGGGTGTTGTGTGGATGAGATGATGGGGTATAGACAAGAACTCAGAGCAGTGTCTGGCTCCAAAGGGACTCTTGGTCAGTGATGGTTATGGTTAATTCTTAAGCTCCAAGTTATATTTCATTTAAAAATGATTCTGAAGAACAGCATTGCTTCAGATCTAAAAATTGCTTTAAAAATCTATACTCTCTAGGCTGGACCCTTTCTAAAATATCTGGTTTTAAAATTCTTCACTTTTATGTTAGAAAACTTAATTTCAGTAGAAAACAATTTCAACCAAGCTTGAGGTCTAACAGGGTGTTTGTAAACACCTATTTGTTTAAGAATAAGTTCCCCCCAGCCTCATGATATTTCTTCAACCCTGCTTCCCAACCCTTAGCAATTACATACTTTCCTCAGTGATTGCCAGTGAACTTACTGTGGGTCATGGAGTCAGATTGTAGTGTTTGTACAAACTTTCTTCTAGCCAAAGTCAGGCTTGTGTCCTGGTTTCTCCATGCTATGTCACCTGTGCCCAGATTATTTTTGGTGAAATCTTTTAACTGTAAAGAAGTTTGATGGAACAGGCCCTTTCTAACTTTTATTCTGCATTTCCCATGAAAGCGGGGCCCCTGTATTCCTACAGGGAGGACAGGAGCAAGGCAAGTTTCGCAGCTTCATGGGAAAATGCACCTTTTACAGGCAGAAGCGCTTTCATTCCACTTTGACCTATGCAGCAGGTGCTCAGCCCACTTTTCCGCTGGTCACTTGCTGAGCTGGTGTGCCATTTGGGAGCATGGCTATAGGGTGGACGGGGATGGGGGGAGGAGAAGGGGACTGGATTCTGTGGTGACCAGCAAGTGCTGGTGGTCTCCCCCAGTTTTTGCCACACCCAGTGTGCAGTGAGGTGGGGACAGCTCTCAGGCCTGTACCAACTTACCTCTCCCCCTGCTTGGCCTTCATCTGGGTGCAGAGACTCCACTTTGCACTGATAGGGTGCTCTCTTTGGTTCAGAGAAATGGCAGGAAGAGTGTGCCACCTACTCCAGGTGTTGCTTATACGGACAATACTGTTCACCAGCTTACTGTACCGCTGTTTCTAATATCTTCTGAAGGCCCACGCCCCTCAAGACCCATCATGTATTTTAATGATTGTCTTAGTTACATTCTTGGTGCTAAGACAAAATATCCAGCACTCACAAGGTAAGGGAGGAAAGGTTTATTTCTGCTCATAGTTTGTAGAGGTTTCAATCCATAGTTGGCTGGTTCCCAGGCAGGACAGCATGGTGGAGGGGCTTCGCAGGGGAGAAACAGTCCATGACAGAGCAGAGAAACAGTCCAGGACATAGCAAGCAGTGAGCCTTCTGGCTTTGTACCCATCCAGGCAGTAAGCCTGTTGGATGGTGCCCCTCACACCCCAGGTGGGCCCTGCCATTAGGCACACCCTGAACTATACTAAACAAATCAGTCAAATAATTTAGTTATCACACACCCTTAATCCACCTTCACATGCCCTAAACCCAGCCACCCCTGAAAAGCCCACCTAGGAGTGCAGGAGGCGTTGAGAGGTCACCTAGATACAAGCCATAACAGTAGCACTCCTAGTGGGTGTGAAGTGGTATCTTATTGTGGTTTTAATTTGCATGTTTTGATGATTAATCATGCTGAATATCTTTCCACATGCTTATTGGCCATTTGTATATTGTGTCAGTTCACTGTGTCAGTAAAACAAGGCCATAGACTAGCTCAGGTATAAAGAAGATAGGGTTATTTTGGCTCATGGTTCTGGTCAAGGCTGATGGCCTGCATTAATCAGTAGCCTTTCTGGTGGCAGAGTCACAAGATGGTGGAGGACAGCCCTTGGCAAGAGACAGGGAGTGTGCATGTGTTTACCTGTGCGTTTATTCTCTCTCCTTCTCTTTATTCTCTCTCCTTCTCATTATTCTCTTTCATAGAAGTCACCAGAACCCGATGGCAGAGGCTCCCTCCTAACTGCTTCCCAAAGGCTCCACCTAAATACCCCAGCTATATGAATACTTCACAATGGGAGTTAAGCTTTAGCCCGAGTTTCAGGCCACAAACTGTATTTACATCACTGTATATATCTTACTAGGAGAAACGTCTATTCAGATTCTTTTGTCCACTTTAAGATTGGCTGTTTTCTTTTTATTTTTAAGGCTTTAGCAATATATTGTAGATGCAAATCTAATATCAAACATAGGACTGGCAAATATTTTCTCCCTTTCTTTGGGTCATCTTTTCGTCTTCTGGCAGTGTTCTTTTTTGAAGGTCAAAATTGTTAATTTTGAGATGTCCCACGTGTCCAGTTTTTCTTTTGTTGCTTGTGATTTGGCATCATTTGAAGAATATACTGACCAGTGTGAGGTCATGAAGATTTGCTCCTGTTTCCTTCCAAGAATCTTGACTTATACTTAGGCTTTGGATCGCTTTGGAGTTAATGTATGCATATGATGCAAGGTAGAGATCCAACGTCATTATTTTGCATATGGCTGTGCGGTTCTCCCAGCAGCATTTGTGGAAAACCTCTTCTTTCCCCATTAAATTGATCTTGGATCCTTGTGGACAATCAGTTTGTTCATTGATACATAGATTTATTTCTGGACTTGCAGTACTTTTCCATTGGCCTATCCTTTCTCATTACCAAATTGAGAGTGCGAGTTCTGCGATTTTCTTCTTTATTTTCTAGAACCTGTTCTGGGCTCCTAAGACTCTATATGAATTTTAATATCAACTTGTAGATTTCTTTTTTTTTTTTTTTTTTTTATTTTAGAAACATAAAAGTACAAAAACATATTGACAAACAGACACCCATTATCATAGAAAATAGTACAATCACAACTAATCTATAGACAAGGTGATATGGTCTCAACAGTAGTTGTTGCTTTATCCATTGATATCTTCGAATTGTAGATGTATGGACCCATATACAGACATGCA
>PVLD010031809.1:0-15337 GCA_004027595.1 Dinomys branickii
AAAAAAAAGAAAGAAAATGAAACCTTCCAATATAAATTTTAGTATTTTAAACTTGAAAGCAAATTGTCTTTATGAATGTCCTGATCACACCTAGACATTTTCATAATGGCTGAGGGAAGTACACATTTTTTAAAAAAAGAATTAGACACTGGAAGTAAAACTGGGACAACAGCAAAAACAGTCACAAGGAGTTTTCCAGGAGATACATCCAGTGACCAGAGTGTATCTGAAAGAGTCCCCTTGTGGCCCCGGCCTGGGGAAGAAGAGGAAAAGGAGCAGGTCTCTCAGAATTGTGTGTGATGATGTAAGCCAGGCAGCCCCAGATGGAGCTCATAAAGGACAGCTGCCTTTCAGAGGGGTTTAGATTGTGTGGAAGTGGCTGGGCGGCTCTGACCGCCCCTTAGCTGTTGGACCTGGGTGGCTTGGTGATCTTGGGAGAAGAAGAGGTCTACACTGGGGAAATCCTTATGGGCTATCTGCTGATAGGTCCCCAGTGGGGCTGGTTAAATCAGAGAGGCTCATGACTGTGTCCAAAAAATAAAAATTAAAGTCTGAAACAAAACACCATTATACACTATTGTATATTTATCAAGAAAAGTGATATTTTCTTATATTAATTAATACTTTTAAAATAACTTCTATCAGTAATTAGGGTTGTGGTGGTTTAAGGATTCAGGTTTGTTTTATTTTGTTTTGTGTTTAGTACTGGAAAAGGAGAGGATTTAATTTCCTCTTAGCCCAATACAAAATCTTTTCTTAATGTGTCAAATGGAGATGAGTATAACAACATTCTGGAACTAGAAATTTTCCCATCAAAAATTTCAAATTATACCCTCAAATGTTTGCAATATTTACTACCCTAAAACTGGCTTTTAATGATATGGGGTAGGTGCTAATAAATAAATTATCTCAAATATGTTGTCATTTTTTACCACATTACTAAAATCTTCCTGGAAAGTTTAGACCAGAAATTTCATCTATAGTGCTAATCAATATAGAAGTAAAAGGCATTTGCTGATAGATCTCCTTCAACAGAGAAACTTAGAAAACTATTTCCTGTAAGAATTGGTAACCTGTGGCTTACAATTGCTATCAGCTGCAACTCTCAGATGATTTTTACCACAACTAAATTTCAGAAATATAGAATTTCTCTATTTATTTTCTCCAAATGTGACCAGAAATAAAAAGATATAGACAGGTGATACTTTTGAAAGTAATAAAAACTTTATCATATTACCATGTGGAGGAAAGAAAAATAGCTGTTTTTTTCTTACAAAACTCAAGATTTTGCAAAAGCAGTGAGAAAATTTATGAAATCCTATTCATAATAAATGCATTGCACAGGATGAAATTCTAGGTCGTACTTGCATTTTGCACAAAACAAATTGTAAAATCACATTGGGTAAGCTATAATTTAAAACACACGAAAAGATTAATATGGAAAAGTAATGACATTGGTAATTCACAAATAAATAACTCACAAATCACATTGTAATACTGAATTCAAGATAACATGAACGGAGAAATATATTTTAATTGACAAGAATATTCTCATGAAAAAGGTACAACAGAAATATTAGCAAGATTAAATAAAATGCAATCTGGAAGCATTCTTTAAATAAAAAGCAATTTGGAAGATAGACATAAACCATAGAAAACGAAGTATATATACATACTATTAGAAATAGCGTTTTAAAGATAGTTTATCTACTAGTATCCTGCTGTTTTCACTTGAAAAATATCCTCCTTGCTTTTGTCACCTGTGTTTCACTTCTTCTAGCCCTGTATCACCTGCACACATGGCTCAATTTTTTCCAATTAGCTTGCTGGTGCTCTTTCTTATCTGGCAAATAAAATTGTGTGTGTGTGTGTGTGTGTGTGTGTGTGTGTGTGTATATGATCTACAACACGATTTTGATATATGCAAACACATTCTTCAGCTCTGCATTTAAACATACACTTGGAGGGTGCTGGTGACTACTCAGAATGGGTTTCTTCCAATTGTATCCTCCTTGCACATGCTGAAGCTCTCACCTATAAGTCACTCATCATTGAACGGCTCAGACGAAACAGAGAGCTCCATGAATAGGCACCATGTCTGTTGTCCGCCCCACCACCGTCATAGCCTGGGCAGCTAGCAAAAGAGTCAGTAGTCACTGGGCTAGGAAGATAATAGGAATCCAGATTTTACCAAGAATGGCAGCAACCTCTGTCCATTATCGGACATGCACCTCTTCAAGACCATTGAGGTCAGAAAGAATTTTAATCAGGAAAGAGACACAGGTGTTCTAGAACATTTTATTGATTAGCGTCTCTAAGATCATACTAGACTTAACATTATGAATCTCCTCATTGGTTCTATTTTCTCTAGAATGATGTTTTCATACATTTCAGCCAAGAGTAACCACTAAATTGGAATATAATGAAAGCAACACGAAAGTTACAGCCAGTGAAACTTTACTAGGTATGTAATTTTGGGCCAGTTATTCAAATTTCTTAATCTCTAAAGAGAGATTTGTTAAAATATATGGGAACTATTTTATTGCAAAAATGAAATAAAAGGTTAACAGCTTTCTCCATCTTTATCACTTCACTGCTAAAACTCAGTCTTAACAAAGCCATTCAGTGTTCAAATTCGATGAGAGTCACTGAGTATCAACATTAAAATTACCAGGCTATAATTTCTAATCTAAAAAATTAGTGAAATATCACCTCTCCAGACTTCTGATTCTACTCTCTGTCTTTAAGTTCTGATAACTGCAAACTCAGCAAGGTTTTGAGCACCACAAAAATATTGCCTTTATCTGGGACTTCAAATCTTTCTTAAAATGATAATTTGCCTCCAGATTTTGATTTTCATCTGAGATGCCCAGCCTATCCTTCCAGTGTGAAGAGTAATCTATTTAAGAGAGAAAAAGAAAAAGTATGAAGTTCTGTTGCTGTTTTTAACCTGCTATCAGACTGAGTTCCCCAATCATTTGTCTCCTGCTTTCACTTCATTACGCCTACACTTGTGAGCAATTTGCTGCTTTTAGCATTTTCAAAACCCCAATGCATTCTTCAGTTTTCCAGAGACTATTCTTAGAGATATAAAATAAAAATTTATCAACAATTTTATGCCCTCCTTGATAGAACATGAACATTTCACAACTTGAATTTAATAAAATGATCTCTAAACTTACATCTCCTTTCAAATTTCTTTGAAATTTTTCGCAACTGCAGAGTTTGTGTAGTTGAAATGTTGTACACAGTATTTCACCTTTAATTTCTTGTGGGTATTAAAACATACAGTTGAATAAATACATAGGAATGTTTTAATGTAAAAAATTATTAAGTATAACATATATACAGATTGCACAAATCATAAAAGTTTGGTTCCACAAATTCTTGCCCAGAAAGTATGCTCATATAATCAATTCTTAGTTTAAATGCTTTTATTCATTTATTGTTTACCCTTGCTCCAAAATGAGGTAAGCACTACCCTGATTTTAGTATTTTAGGTTAGCTTTCTCAGTTTTTCTACTTTGCAGTCAAATGCTCTACCACTGAGCTATACCCTCTGTACCAGTTTTTGTACTTTGTGTCACTAGTAAACATTTATTTTTGATTTTAGGCCATTTCAAAAAGTACTAGTATGAATAATCATGGGTTCACATACATTTCTTATCAGGTAATTAATTAATATCTGTTGAATGTATGCATAGGAGAGGAATTAATAGGTCATATGATAGATGTATATATAGGATACACAATTGCAAAATAAAAGGATAGGAAATTAACAATGGCAGTTATATTACACATCGTAATCTTCAAAGAAGTTTGCTCAAATTACCTGCTGTAATAATGCAAAATTGATCAATTAAACATCATACGTCCCCTTTTTTCTCCTTTCCCCACCCCAGTTGTTCTTTCCTTCTAGAAAGAAAAGATAAACAACAATGCAACCAAGTTTCAAAACAAGTTATTAGAACAGCTACAATAGTTAAGACAATGTGTACTGCCATCTTCCTAGTAGTTATTCAGAGAAGGTATATGCATGCTATCTTGTCTATAGAACATTAGCACCCGACTTTCTTTTCAATGAACTAAGAGATATTAGCCATATAACATTCTTAACTATCTTGTATATATACATATATTATTCTTTTTTTCCTTTCTTACCTTTTTCCCTGTCACAGTTTGTCTTTTTTTAAGTGTCTTCCCAACTTGCAATATCTATTGTACATTTCGGATCCCATTCACTTGTTCCATTTTTCACATTAGTGAGATAATATGATGTTTACACATGTGGGTCTGATTTATTTCACTTATGAGTATGGTCTCGAGTTGCATCCATTTACCTATAAAAACTTCGAGTTTATCTTTCTTTACAGCAGAGTAATACCTCATTGTATAGAAATACCACATCTTTTCTACCCATTCCTCAGTTGATGGGCATTTGAATTATTTCCAAGGTTTAACTATACAAATTGTGCTGCTATAAACATGGGTACACATATATTGCTGTAGTACGATGTTTACAGTTCTACTGGAAAAATACCCAGAAGGGGGAGAGGTGTGTTGAATGGGACCACTAACCTTAGTTTTTGGAGGAACATCCACACTGATTTCCACGTGTGTTGTACCAGTCTGCACTTCCACCAAAAGTGGAGAAGGATTCATTTTCCCCCACAGCCTCTCCAGCATATTTTATTCATTGATTTCCTGATGATAGCCATTCTTTCTGAGGTGAGAAGGAATCTCAGTGTTGCTTTAATTTGCATTTCTCGAATGGCCAATGCTGATGCACATTTTTTCATATATGTATTTGCCATTTGCATTTCTTCATCTGAGAAGTGTGTGTTCATATCAGACCCCCATGTACAAATCAGAGGACCTGTTTTTTGGGGTTTTTTTTAATCTTTTTTATGTTCTAGATATAAGTCCTTTGTCTGAAGGACAGTTGGCTAACACTTTTCCAAATTTGAGGGTTTTCCTGTTGCTCTGATGATTTCTTTTGATTTGCTGAAAATTTAATAGGCTGAAATACCAGTTACTGATGCTTTGCAGTGTTTCTCATGCAGTTTGTTCATGAACTTTCTGCTTACCCCTATATCTTCAAGAATTCTACCTAATTTCTCTTCCAGTAGATTTAGTGTTGTTCTTTTAATATTTACATCTTTAATCCATGTTGACTTTAGTGAATGGTGATAGGCATGGATCCAGTTTTATTTTCTGGCATGTGGAAAGCTAGTTTTTCTAGCACCCCTTATTAAAGACCCTATCTTAATTCCAGTGAACATGTTTGGCCCTGATGTCAAACACAAGGTGGCTGGGTGTGTTTGTAGTTGTGTCTCCATCCTCTATTCTGTTCTGTTGGTGTTTGGGGCTGGTTTTTTTCTTTTGCCAACACCAGGCTGACGTTATCACAGTAGCTTCGTAGTATAATTTTGAGTCAGGGATTGTGATGCTTCCAGCCTTGCCTTTGTTGGCCAGGATTGTCTGTGCTATTCTAGGTCTTTTTTGGTTCCAAATAAATTTTAGGAATGCTAATGGTATTTTGACTGGGATTGCATTAAATCTGTATAATAGGTTTTGGCCATTTTCACAGTGTTGGTTTTTCCTCTCCATAAGCAAGGAATAACTTTCCATTTTCTGAGGTCCTCTTCAATCTCTTTTTTTCGGAGTACTTTAATTTTCTGTGTATATATATTTTACTTCTTTTGTTATCTTGATTTCTAAGTGGGTCTCTTTTTGGATGCTATTGTGAAAGGTGTGGTTTCCCTAGCTTTTCTCTCAGTGAATTTCGTGTTTGTGTACAAGGATGCTATTGATTCTGGAGTTGTGACTTTGTGTCCTGCTATGCTACTGAATTTCATTATTAATTCTAGGAGCCCTTTGGTGGATTTGGGGGGGTCTTCCGTGTTGGGTATCATGTTATCTGTGAATAATGATGATAGGGACTTCTTTCCCTATCCTTACTCCTTTTACTTCTCTCTCTTGTCTAATTACTCTGACTAATGTTTACAGAACTATATTGAATAGGAGTGGTGACAGTGGCTATCCTTGTCTTGTTCCTGATTTTATAGTGAAAACTTTCCGTTTCTGTCCATTTAGTATGATGTTGGCTGTTGTTTTGTCATAGATGGTTTTGATCAGATTGAGATAAAAGTCATCTGTTCTGATTTTTCTGTCGGGTTTTTATCATGAATGAGTGTTGAAATTTAACAAAAGTTTTTCTGTATGTATTGAGATGACTATGTGGTTTTTGTCTTTGGCTCTGTTGATATATTTCATTTACTGATTTGTGTGTGTTGAACCATCCCTGTATCCTAGGGACGAATCCCACTAGGTCATGGTATATAACCTGCTTGATGATTTGCTGCGTTCTGTTTGCTACTGTTTTATCGTACAACTTTGCCTCTATGTTCATTAGGAATATTGGGCTGGAGTTCTCTTTTCTAGTTTGGTCTTTCTCTGGTTTTGGTATAATCCTTGCCTCCAGAAATGAGTTAGAGAGAATTGTTTCTCTTTCAATTTTATTGAAGAATTTGAAGAGTATTGTCATTAAATCTTCTCTAAATGTCTTGTAGAATTCTGCTGTGAATCCATCAGAACCTACACTTTTCACTATTGGTATGTTTTTAGTCATGTTTTCAAGTTCATTAACTAATATTGTGTTATTCAAGATTTTTATATCTTCTTGATTGTGTTGGTCATTCATCCATATCTAGAAATCTGTCCATTTCCTCTGTGTTTTCTATCCTATAGGCGTAAGAATTTTCAAAGTAGGTCTTGATGATCTGACTTTCCATGGATCCATATTGATTTCACCATTTTCAGTCCTTATTACACGAATTTCAGCAGGTTTCCTTTTTTTTGGTAAGGTTTGCTAGAGGTTTTTAATTTTATTTGTTCTTTCAAAGAACCATTTCTTTGATTCACTAATTCTTCATATTACTCTCATCTCAACTGCATTAACTTCTGCCCTGAACTTCATAATCTCCTCCCTTCTATGGGCTTTGGACGTAACTTGCTCTTCTTTTTCTAGAAGTTTGAGGTGCAGCATTAGGCTATTCATTTGTTCTCATTCTGTCTTCCGTATATACGAGTTCACCACTAGGAATGTTCCTTTGATGACTGCTTTCATTGCATCTCACATATTTCAGTAAGTTATATTTGCATTTTTGTTTGCTGGTTGATACTGCTTAATTTCTTCTTTAATTTCATCTGTGATCCATTGGTTGTTTAGGGTGGTATTATTTCTGTGGTTCCTTTTATCATTAATTTCCCATTACATTGCACTATGATCAGATAACGGGCATGGGATAATTTCAATTCTTTTGCATTTACTTAAGCATGTTCTATGGGCTAGTATGTGGTCTGTTTTAGAGAATATCATATGTGCAGCAGAAAAGAATGTAGATTCTGATGTTATGGGGTGTAAAACTGCAAATACCTATTGCATACATTTGTGCACAAGTTTTGTTCTGTTCTGCTATTTCTTTTCTGATTTTTTTGTCCAGTTGTTCTATCTTTTTGTGTCAATATGGTGTTAAGTTCCTCAATTACAAATATATTAGTGTTGCCTGTTTTCTCATGTCTATTAAGATTTGTCTTATATAGTTGGATGCTCTCACATTTCTTGCATACATATTTATGATTGTCGTCTCTTCCTCTTGAAGTTTTCCCCTAGTAAGTATGTAGTGACATTCTTTATCTTGTTTGATCATTCTTTGTATAAAGTTCACATTGTGTGTGAACAGAATAGCTACCCCTGCTTTTTTCTGCCATGTGGGGTATTATTTTCCATCCTTTTATTTTCAGTCTCTGAACTTCCTTTTGCATTAAATGTATATCTTCTGTGCAGCATATTGTTGGATTTTATTTCTTGATCCACTCTGCCACTGTTTCTTTGAATTGGTGAATTGAGGCTATTTCTCATTAATGATTATAACTGGTATTTATTGCCTTAACTTTGCTATATTATTTTCTTTCTGTTGGTTCCCTACTTTTTCCCTATGTTCAATTGCTTGCCTTGCTTGGTCATTTCTTTCTGTTGCTTTCCTTGGAATTGCCATTTTTATCTCTTTCTAGGATATCTCTCAGTACTCTTTGTAGGGTTGGTTTGATGTCACGAATTTCTTCATTTGTTCTTCATAGTGGAAGTACCTTACTTCTCCATTAATTTTGAAAAATACTTTGATAAGGTACATAAGTCTGAGTTGGAAGTTGTTTTCTTTCAGGACTCCAAATATTTAACTCCAATCTCTTCTTCTTGACTTGATGGTTTGTGTTTAGAAATCTTCTGTGAGTCCATGATTTTTTTCTTTACAGATGCTGTAGTTTTTTTTTTTTCCCCCTAACAACTTTCATCTTCTGTTCTTGTACTGAAATTCTGTGATCTTGATTATTATATATCTGGGCATAGATGTATTTTTAGGATTAATTGGAGTTCTATATTCCTCATTTGTATGTATCCCACATTCTTCTCCCATGCTTAGGGAAATTTTCTATTACTTCTGTAAATAGTCTTTTTATGTCATTTGTGATAACTCCTGCTTTTCCATTGACACCTATTCATCTTCTGTTGTTCTTCTTTATATCATCTTGCAACTGGTGAATTGTTATTTCCTGGCTTCTTGTTATCTTCCAGAGATCTTTACTTTGATGTTTGCTAGCTGTAATGATGTCTTCAAAGTCTAAGTGTCTATCTTTAGTTCCATTCAGGCTGTTTTGCCAGCAGCTTTCAATGGAATTTTTAATTTCCTATATATCTCTGAATCTGTTTCATGCATTCAAATTCTTTCCCATATAGCTCATTCAAGGTTTCCAAAATTTTTCTATGTTCTTCTATTTTTTTTATCAGTCATAAATATGATGAGCAATTCTTTCATTATGGTTGTCAGTTCTTTTTTCACCTGAGAGATTATTTCTGATCTGAGTTCCTGTTATGGTTTGTGTCTGGATGTCCCCTGAAAGCCTCATGTAGTCCTGGGTACAGGCTTTTGGATTTTATGATTGATCCATGGTCTGATGTTGGGATTATGGGTGTGAGAGCTACACTAACCCAATGTAAGGCAGGGAAAAAAAGCTGCTTGCCACTGCTTCTCCCTTTTGCTCTTGTTCATTTGCTATCTTCTGCTGCCATGAACTGTTGCCCTGTGCCATGTGCCACTCTGCCTTGGAGGCAACCTGGTATGGACTGCAACCTCCACAAACTGTGAGCTACATAAAACCTTTCCTTCCTTAATTCTGGGTGTCAGGTATTTTGTCTCAGCAATGAGAGTAACCAAGATTGAATCTGATACCAGAGAAGTGGGGTCAAGTACGAGAAAGCTGATAGAAATCCTGCCAGCAAAGAACAGGTTCAGGAGGTTTCTGCTGGGAAGAAGTACTGCATTTGTTGTTGGATTCCAGATGATGTGTATTATGGCTTGGCTTAAAGTTTATCTGCCTTTTGCTCCTGTGCAGAGACTTTTCCTGAGACTAAGTTTAAGGGCAGCAGACTGATTAATGTGGCAGAAGAAATTTGAAGTCAGTTGAAAATTGAGGCGGTGGTGTGGTTATTGTTGGGGTCTTTTAGCCAGATTTATGTTGACAATCAAGAGCAACGAGCCCAGCAGGATGATTTAAAATCTTGTGAGTTTGATCAGAATAGAAGCTCCAGTAAAGCTGTGGACTGCAAAGACAGAGCTGAGGAGACCTTGATTGCTGAGCAGAAACAAGAGAATAGAAAAGACTGGGAATTTAGCTCTGTGGTACAAGTGCCTGCCCGGCAAGTGCAAGGTCCTGAGTTTGATCCCCCGTACTACAAAAAAAAAAAAAAAAAAAAAAAGCAAGCGAATAGAAAAAATGGGCTGAGGGCATCACTGGGAGCAGCAAGTCTCCACCCTTTGCAGCCTCAAACCTGCAAAGGTGAAAGACTTTGCTTTGAGGAGAAAGCCAAAGAGCACCCTGTTGCAGAACGGTGGTATAGCGAATTTGTTCCTCAAATCTCACTGAGTATATTTGAGATAGTAATACTGTGTACTAACCCTCTTTTAGATGTCTCAAAACTCATTAGGGAGAAATAAGGAAGATAAAAATGAAATTGAAATTATATTAGCATATTATAATATATACAATTCATCAACTATGTACTATACCAAAACGAATGTTAACTGCTTTGTAATATAATCAAATAAATAGCAAACCAAGGAGGTTCATGCCACTTATCTACAATATCTTTTATTGTAAGTAAACACAGCACAAAGAGGTTAAGCAACATTTTCAAAGCCATATTCGCAGTCACAAATTGACAAGCCTGATATATAAAGCCAAGATTATGCCTTTGCTATGAAAATACCAACTAGTTATATGAGCTACTGACACAAAATTAGCAGCCAAATAGTATGCATGGAAGCCAAATGCTATAGGAACTGTTATAATAGGGTGATTTTTATAATCAAATAACTTCATTCTCAGGTTTTAAATAAAGTGATAAAATGTTCCTAAGTACTTTATATGCACAGAACCTTCACTCCTCATTTATGACCCTTCATTTTATGTAACATACCTTGCCAACAAAGATGACACATTGATCATCCAGAAATTAGTAGTCAATTTTGGGTTTTTGGTGAGCCCCTGGATTCAATGCCTATACGAACCTTTACTTCCAAATATCTGCAAGGATAAAATCAATGGTGTATGACTAATGACATCCTAAATTTCCAGCCACCACTTAGTTATTTGCAGTATGTTTGTCACTGCATAATTGTTTTTCTGATTCTAACTGTCTTTCTTACCATCCACTACCAACTATTTCTTCATGACTTAAGGTTTATAAGAAACATAGCAAACTGTATCTAATTCATGGAGTTCTCTTTTGCACTCCAGATGGTTGATGTGTGCCAGATATGAGAAATTCAGTAAATCAGCAGAAGCATACTGCTAAATATTTCCTTAATCCTTTCCCTACAGAATAACCTTCAGAGTTTCATCTAAAAACTGGTTATAACTAACATAGCATTCAAGTGAAAGAATCTTTCATCTGACAAAATAGACTTTATGTTCTTGAAGCTTCATAACATATTAAACTAAATTACTAGAGCAAAATCTCTACAATAAAAAAGATGAAATGTAGTTGAATGTTCTCAGTTGTGTAATATTATTCTCAGTCCTTTAGCTAAATAGTATCACCCAGTAAGTTTAAAGAAACCATCTTTAATACTGTTTTCAAAATGTATTTAAATGCATTCCACACAAGTGAGATGTTTCATTTAGTTTAAAAACTACTCTTGAGACACATAATGGTGCTGTTAGGAGAAGGATCTGGAAAGGAAAAATTATAATAAATTTTGAAGGACACTAAAGAAAAATTAGTCTGGAAAAGAGGATATGTATGGGAGGAAAGTTCTTCAAAATATGTATCTCACTTCCATTCACTTCAACTCTTATTCAAAACTTCATCCTTTATGACGTACAAGTGTACCAAGTAAGGTAGTCCACATTTCTTTCTAAATTTTTGAAAGCAGATCTAAGATGAGATGCCTTTTGCTCTCTGAAGATTTTCTTGACATCTAACCTCATCCAGAAGAGGTCTAGGCTCCTTTTACCAAGCTTCCATAAGAACTCTGAATTTACTTCTTTCATAGAATTGTTCGTATTGTGTCATTTTTTATTAAACTTGCTCATTTCTCTGGAGTAGGTTTTTAATAGCTACTTCTATATTTTGAATTCAATGCAAACATTGGTTATTAGATATATGACATGATTAAATGGCTGAATAAATGACTAAATAGTAAATAAATAAATCTGTAAGAATAGACTCGCTCTACTTCAGCTCATCTTGAAAAGATAAGACACCTAGGGCTGGAAAATAAAATAAAGAATACTCAGTTAAACATGAATTTCAGATTAACAATAAATAATTTGCAGCATAATACTGTCCAATATATAGAATGGGCATCTTGTATTTTACCTGGCACAAAAATTCAAAACAATTTCAGGTTAATATTTAATTTAATTTAAAAATGTCCATTGGCTGAATCACTTGCCTAGCACGAACGAAGCTCTGAGTCCAGTCTCCATTCCAAAAACAAACGTCCCTATAACAATGTCTTAGTTACTTTTCTCCTCAATGAGACAAAATACCTGACACCCACAGGTTAAAGGAGAAGGGGTTTGCTTTGGCTCACATTCTGTAGAGGATACAATGACAGCAAGGCAGGACAGAAAGGCCAAGAAAGATGAGTGGACAGTCAGGGTGAGGATTCAGTTTTCCAGGCCATTCCCAGCCAGGCCCCGCCTCCCCAATATGACATTCAGCTACAACTCAACAGTCTGCTAATCCCCTGATGAGTATGGGGGTTCCATGATGCATTCGCCTCCCAAAATCTACTTCTAGAGGCAAGAGACCTTAGGGAGACATTTACATATAAACCAAACAAGCAGTAAAGCATGATGGTGTGATGTAAAAACCTTTCCAAAGATCCACACTGCCTAGCCGAACTCTTTAAGCATAAGATAGATGTGAGAGACACATTTTTGCTTTGGTCAACCTTTTCCTGGCCCTTTTGAAGCAATCAAGACATTTTGATAAATGTTTTGTACAGATATGTTAAGACATTTGAAATTATTTTCCACACCCAAGTTCACATTTTTGATTCAAGTGCTTAACTATAAAACTCTACCAACAATGCACTTGTCAGTTTCCTTGGAAAGACTAACTCAATCTATAATGTATTCATTAATTTTACATAAATTTGAGTTAAGCAAATAAGTCCTTAATTCTAATTTTACTTCTGCATTAAGTGAAGGTGCTGTCCTCAGATGTTGTTTAACTCTATGTGATCACTAAGAAACACAAAAGTCTATTATCTTACTTACCAGGTATTTTGAACTGATGGGCTTGGTACACTCAAGATGTATAAAATGTAAAGCTATTATCTGATTGGGATTCACACTTTTATTACAAATTATTTTTCTTTCTTTAATTCTGTTTTTTAGTCAACATGAATGTACAAAATATTTAAACCAAAAATATCTACTCCAATACATCATGAAGCTACTTGCTCACTCATTTTCCAGTCATTTTCCTTCCAAATCCATAACCATTCAACCAAAGGACTAGCTGCAGCCCAAGAATCAGCATATAATTGCACAAATGGTCAGTTTTCCTTCCAAGAAAAATAAACCATCAGGTTCACTGCTTGAAAGTCCATCCACCAAGAAGATTTCATTTGTTTTGGATCATACTTGTGACTTCATACTGTGCAGAAACACATTTGTACAGTAGCCTCTAATCCTCTCTTCTTTGTCACTGATCATATGGAACTTTCCCTAGATGCAGGTAGGGAGAGAAAAGGCAGTGAAACAGGAATAAGAACCATGAGCATTTGGAGAGCTTATACATGTAAGGTATTTGTGCTTGCAGAATCTGCTTGGGCTCAGGCTATACTTGAGTTTGTTTTTATTGCCAACTGAACTACTTTAACCAGGATGACGTACATGCTATAGTCAGTTTTTCCCACATGATTGTATGATTGTAGGGGTCATAACCACTACCATAGTCCAGTACCAAAGGCATGGTCCCTAAGTATAATTGATAGCAATTCCTTAGTCTTTTTTTTTTTAAGAGCAGAATATTTATTGAGAGAAAGAAAGCTTCTATCCAAGAGAGGGACAGAAGGGGGGCCCGAGTGGGTTACCCCCAACTCTGTCTCTTCCAGGGACTTTTATAGGGAAAAACCATGAGGTGAGGCGAGTCCAAGGTAGGGGAAATGGACAAAACTATGGTCCACCAATAAGACTGCAAGGATGAATATTTAGGTAAGACTGAGTGGACTGGGATCAAATGGGAAAGTGAGTCACGTAGCAAGCGGGCATGAATGCAGAGCGGGGCTTTTCCCGTAAGGGTTGGGTCAGGCGCTTTTCCTGTAAGGGTCGGGTCAAAGACTCTTCAAGGTGGTCAATCCCTGCTGTTCATCCCTGAGGAGGTATGTGGATGCATTTGTTTAGTCTTCCATCTTGAGGTCTGGCCCACAGGTATCTTATCTTCTGTGTTGGCTTCTTCGAGGGCCCAGCCCTGTCTGACTGCCTATAGTATTTCTATCTATCTCAGCTGCCGATAACATTCCCCCCTCTGAAGAAGTAACCCGAACTGCCGTGAGGGAGTAATGGGCGATGACCGCTCTGGCTTCTTCAGGCTGAAAGGGGTCCTAGTTGTTGATCGGCAGTCAGAGATACTCTCCAGAGGGTCTATCTAAAGGCCCTCGATAGACACCAGGCGTTTTTATCTTGGGTAGGTGTATAGCTTTAAATCTGGAGGAGACAAAGGCAAAGAGCCAATTAAGTATGCATGGGCCAAATAATAAGATCAACAAGATTATTATGAATACAGTTAACAAAGATTTTCACCAAGAGGAACCAGTGATGGCCTCCCATAGAGAGGATAAGTTCCAGGGATTTTTAGAATCTGGCATATTGATCTGTTGCCTGACATCTTGAATGGCTGTTGAGACATTAGCAGAGGGATCAGGAAATGTACACACAGCATTCAGTTTTTATAATTGCACAGGTACCCCCTTGTGCTGCTGTTAGAATGCCTAATGCCATCCGATTTTGGAGGACAGCTTTCCTCATTAATTTTACTTCTTCATTTAGGAGAGAGAGACCAGCTGCGGTGTCACTTAAGGCCCGCTGAGTATAGCTGGTTAAGGCCTCGATGTGCTGCATGACATCTTCTAACCCTAGGGAAGGGATAAAGATAAACGCCAAGTGATCACACCAGTGAAACACCCTCCTAGACCATCGGTGCTGTAGGCGGGATAAATTAGCAGGTTTGTCAATAGTTTTGACCCTCCTGCCTTGTAACCAGGCAAATCCTAACGTGCATCTTTCTATCCATCCAGGGGGTAGCCAGGGCCACAAATTGGTCCCACAAAACCAATGAGTGCCATTGGGGGCTTCCCATCTAATTCCAGGGCGAGTAAGCCAATCTGTTGTAAACCAGTCTTTAACCTGTAAGTATTTTTAAACGGACTGAGGCCTAGGATATGAGGATCTTTAAAAGCAAAAAGAAACTGGGAATCTCCATGTAAATGAATACGAAAGAAAGCATCTTTTAAATCTAACACTGAAAACCAGCTGGCATCTCCTGGAATTTGAGAAAGGAATGTATATGGGTTAGGTACCATTGGGTGAATTGGCACTACCTCCTCATTTATCAATCTGAGGTCCTGCACTAATCTCCATTCCCCATTGGGCTTTTGAATTCCCAAAATTGGAGTGTTGCATGGACTGTTACAGGGCTTAAGTAAACCTTGTGTCCTTAGGTTATCCATTATAGGCAATAGCCCTGTTTTAACTTCAGGTT
>PVLD010031810.1:0-15336 GCA_004027595.1 Dinomys branickii
TGGGGCTTTCCCACGTCTCGCCACGGCAGCCTGGTCCGCCCTACCGCATCTCCCCCGGCATCTCAGAGAAATACGCCCAGTTTGAACTTCCCAGCCGAGGTCCCGGCATTCACGCTCGCCAAGTCTGTCTCGAGCTGGTGGTGTTTATTAAGGAGGATCGCTCCCTTGCTGCTCACCTGGTCGCCATCTTCCCATCATCTGTAAGTGTTCTTTTACTTTTCATCAAAATCAAAAGTTTACTGAAAAGCTAACATCAAAGTAAGAGATCATTGCCATTGTATTCATCTATTCTCCATTATTACAACAAATTACTGGAGGCTGGGTAACTTATAAAGTAAAAGGCTTTATTTAGCTCCCACCTGGGGAGGCTGAAAGTTCAAAGAGCAAGATGAAGACCCTAGCGAGGGCCTCACTATCTGTAGCACCTTAAGCTGGGTGGTATCATAACAAGGCTGTGTGCAAGAGGGAACGATCACTTGGTGATACAGGAAGCCAGTGATGGGAGAGGGCCCAGGCTTGGTCTGTTAAACAAATTAATCTCTCAGAATTGAAGGCCCACAAAAAATACTTGGTCCTTTCCTATGGCAATACTACCCATGACCTATTAGCCTTCCACTGGTTCCTTTCCACTCTCCATTTCACTATACTGGGACCACATATTCCATACTATGAAGGCTTAGGGGACACAGTCAAATCGTATGAGCTATATATTTTACAAAATCAGACATCATCATCCTGTTAGATTAAGTAGAATTACTGAGCTGCTAAGTCCTTCAGCAAAAAAACCACAAAGGCAGGAAGTTGTGTGGGTGATTAGTGTTGCTTCGTTGTAAATAAGCATCCTTTTTTTAAGTCTGGCTTTTCCTCTTGTTGGCTGTCACAACCTACACAAAAAACGACTATCTGAGCGTAGCTGCAAATCATGATAATCTTGTAGCAACCTGGATATTTTATATTTATAAAATTAGAATTTGGATTTTGAACTGGTTGTTTCTTTTTCTCCTTGCCTCTTCCAAGAATGGATATAGTGTATCTCTAGCCAAAGGCAGGCTGATTCTTATTTATAACAATCTACTACATTTACATGCTGTATGTATCAGAATCTTAATGATAGGAAGGGGACTAGCTCAGGGAAAAAACCATAATTGATGAAGTGGTCGCAGTCACTCTTTTGCCTGGCTTAGAGTAGATATTTGGTCCTTTCTGGGTGACAGAGTGACTTACAGAGTTATTGCCTGTCATTATACAAAATTGAGAAGTGCTTTATTTCATTTTATCATCATCTCAGAATAAGTTAGTTTGGTTTTCTGTTAGACTATGTCCCCCTCGAAAATAACATGGCTTAGCTGTGAAAGCCAGACTAGTTTCTGAATGTCAGGGGCGTTTTCTTTCTCAGTGCTCACCTCGGTCTTACATTTGCCAAGATCCTCTCCTGGAGAGACTCTTTCTCCTTTGATCCATATGCTGCTCTTTGGAAAGAAGTCATAAAGGGTAACTGATGCTTAGGGGTGGCGAGTTACCTTCCGCCCGTGCAAGGAGTCAGCCCTGAAATGTTAAGTCTCTTCCTCGTGCAAGCTGTTTTGAGTTGAGGTTGGGGAACTCAAAACAGTCCTGATGAGTATTTTTAGTCTCACTGTCCTTTTCACTGGAGCTGTGTGCCTCGGTTGGGTATGTGCTTCCTCTCTGCAGTTCTTGTTCTAGCAGGTCTGGTTCTAACCCTGCCCATACTCGGCTGTCAAAGTGATCCTTACGTTGACCTCAGTACCAGCAACGCCTACTGGTGGGGAGGTCAGCTTTTCTCCCTGGTTCTGCTCCCCTAGGGCTGTCCTCTGTCACCTGGAATGGCTCCTTTTCCTGTTCTACTTGCCTAGCTGCAGACGAGGGAGCTTTATGGAGAGAGCTATCCTGGGAAGGTTTAATTCCACGGTGAAACTATTGAAAGAGAGATCTTGGGACCCTTGCCCTGGAAAGGATAGTGACCTAGGATAGAAAAGAAAAGACAGTATTCTGAGGGTGGAAAAGTGGGAACTCCTCACAGGCCACTGCTTTCCCTGGCTTGCAGGAAGCTGGAACTGGATTTCTAAGTTCCCGGAATGAATGGCACCCTTGTCAGCCAATATTTCTGGCTTCCCATCACTCTCTTCCCTATTTCATCAAGAGACAATCACACTTTATCTCTCTACTTGGATTTGAAATGCAAATGTCTATCCCAGGCAGAGTCCAAGGTGGCAAAGATTGTTCCTTCTTGCCTTTAAGCCAGATGTACAGCAGCTGATGCAACTAGAAGGTAGCAGATTATGGTGAAATGTTTGTGTTTGATCCCTCAGCTCAAAGTCTGAGTGCTGCCTGGCATTCTAAGGATGATGGCATGATTGGGCAAATTACTTAACCTTCCAATGTCCTCATCTGTAAAATGGGGATCATATTAGTACAAAATACATCAAATTATCTCTTCGAACATTTTAAATGACAAAGACAGCAATTTCATGCTAACAATATTCAACCCACCAGACCCATTGCCTGGAGACTACACCAAGAGACTGAGGCTACAACCCATAATTCTAAGCTCAGTGCTAATGTATATTAACTATTGTGCCTGTCTTCCTCTTGTTAGTGAAAGAGACAGTGGCAGTCAGATTTTTGTTGTTGGGACACAATACCTGAGAACAACCTAAAAGAGAGAATGTTTATTTTGGCTCATGGTTTCACAGGCTCCAGTCCATGGTTGAGTGTCTCCCTTGCTTTGAGACTAAGGTGGAATAGAAACATTATGGCAGCAAGAACATGTGGCAGAGGAGGCTGCTCACCCTATGGCCATCAGATAGCAAAGGGCGAGAGATAACCAGAAAGGAGTAAGGAAGAAGAAATATTTTTCCAGGCCATGCTCTCAACCTACTTCTTCCAGCTAGGCCCTGCCTCCTACAATTCCCACCACATCCCAATAGTTCATTCAGGCAGGGTTCCTTCAACAGGTTAACCTATTGGTGTGATCAGAGCCTTGTGACCAATCCTTTCCCAACAGCCCCACCTCTGTATACACTGCTGCTCTGGGTGCCAAGCCTCCCACACATGAGCCTTTTAAGGGACATTCCAGATTCAAATTATGTCACAAGCCAAGGGACAAAACACGTCTAGGTCAATGGTTTGGGTTTCAGGGCTTTCCAGACACTGTGCTGGGGATGGGGGTTCTCTATATCAATTAAGAACTAGCATTAGTCCCATGTATCAACTAAGATGCAGGTGTGCCTCTGGGAGCCAACTTATCTATTCTGCTATAGGTAATAGCTAAAGTCCTACCTTAGCAGGAAACAAAGTACCAGTCAGTACGTCCATCTGGAAATGCGATGTGCCACTGAGGGCATGAGAGGGCCTGCTGGGGAATGGAGCAGCAATTCTCCACTCTTGGTTGACATCATTTGAAGAAATAGGTTGCTCTTTAAAAGAAAGAGGAAAGCTTTTGTTCAGCGCTAGAAAAGATAGTTCCTTCACTTTGGAGCGTTTCTATGTACCACTAGCATTCTCCTGTGTAGGAAAATCAATAAAGACAATAAATAAATGGCAACATCCCATTGAGAGCTGCTTACTAAGTGATTGTTTCAAACCCCAAAGACTTGCATGCTTCAGGGAGACAAATCTGAATGAACATATGTAAATGGAATCAATGCTCAAATAATTTTCTGGTTACTTAGCACAAATGTGCAATTATTAATACCTCTGTAATTTATGTTTCCATATTTATCCCTGTTTTCCTCAGCATAAAACCTTTAATCTACTTTTCTAACCTAATTTGAAAGTAGACATAAGAATGAATCGCTTTTAATCATCTTATGCTTTTTGCAAAGAGGAGAAAGGGACCAAAAAAAACACAAAAGCCTTTCAGGGGTAATTGTTCCAAGTAAGGTGAGACCATCTCTGAGGCCCCACTCTGCTAATCAGAAAGAAAAGCAGTCTTACAAACACCAGGCCAAACTTGCTACCAAATATCCTTTTCATATTTTGGCCTTGGTTGCAAGGACCCTGATGATGGGAATAAGAGTTCTCACGGGTTGTTTATAAGAACAGTCCTATGAATTACAGGATGTGCCTAGAAGGGGCTTATGGTGAAGAACATACCTGAGTCTTTCCACACGTTCTCCCTGAGGGGAGGTTTGTACTTGCACCAGGATGGTGCTTTCTGTTTGCTAGGGTAGGCCCCAGTGGCCACCTCTGGACTGCTCCTGCCCTGCCATAGCAGAGCTTCGAGTGCTGTTATAACTTCCAGGTTACAGCCATGGAGCCTTGGCTTTAAAATTGGGGTTTTTCAGGTGTTTCCCAAGTGTTTTCTAAACTTCACTCAGGACAGAAACGCCCATGCAGAACCCCTTCACTATGGCTCCCTGCCGTGCACCCTGCAAGGGTGACAAAGGATGCTCAGCAGTGTTGCAAAGACAGTGGACACCGTCCTTCCTATCCGTATCCCTCAAGTGATGAAGAAGACTTGGGTTTGAATTCCAGGTCTGCAGCCCACCCGGTACGGACCTTAGAGAACACCCTCTGTTTTGAACCTTGTTGGTTTGTCATCTGTTCAGGAAAGAGGGAGAGGGAAGAGAAGTACAGAAGAGGGGAAGGAGGAAAGGATGAAGAAAGTGGGAAGGAGGGAAGGATGAAGGACAGAGGAAAGCAAGAGAGAAGGGAGGAAGATGAGTGCCTTAATCACTTTCCTCTTTGTTGAGACACAATACCCGACACCTCAAAGGTTCAGAAGTTTCAGTCCATGGTCTCCCAGCTTCAATGTATAAACAGCATTGGAGAAGGGACTGGCAGAGGAAATCTCCTGACCTCATGGCAGACAGGAAGCAGAGAGAGAAGGGGGGAGGGAGGGAGGAGATGCAACCTTCCAGATCCCGTCCCCAGTGACCCACCTCCTCTGACTAAGTAAGCCCTGCCTCCCAGCAGCACACTCAGACCCTGAGGTCACTAATAGATGAATCTGCCAATGAGTACTGTGCTCCAGGATCCAATCACCTTCTAAAAGTCCCACCTTTGAACAGCTGAGGCTTTGGGGGACATTCCCGATCTACACCACAAGGAGTAAGTGGGATTTGTCTCTAAACCTTCCTTCTAAATCTGGGCTTCTACAGTTCTAAATTCCCGAGTCTCTCCATGCTTTTTGCTGTGCCTTCTACGCATCTCACAGGGTCCCACTGTCTCTTCTTTCCCATCTACTGGTTCTGTCCAGATCATGACACTGCTCTCTTAGAAGGCACAACCAGGGTACATTAGAATCCAAAACTATCACTGTGTACCAGTCTCCAGGGTCCTAGACATTTTGGGATCAGGGGAATTAAGCTGGGTCTGAGTGGTAACATGACAAATGTATTTCTCTGTGCAATGAAAATTAAACTATATGGTATCAGGGAATATGATTGATACTGATTTTAATGAAGATTAGAGAATCAAAGAACCTGAGAAAAACTATTAAAAGTTGTTTTGGTTATTAAAAGCCAATAATAGTGTCATTTATATCAAGTCCTATTTGTGATTCCCACAAAGGATCTTGTTATCTTGAAATATATGCTTGATTAAATTAACTGAAATTTTAAAGAGATACTATTTATAGCTAATTAAGCATTTCATTCACTTAAAGTTTAAAAGTGTACAAAATGCTGTCTTCCTGTTGTCTTTTCCCTTAGTTACCCAGTTCCCTTCCTTAGAGGCCAACAACATTTCTAGTGTTCTGTATGTCTTGCTTACAGAAGAAAATATTTGACTTATTACTCCTCCTTTTTTAAGCAGTAATGACCTTCAAGTTGCGTGTCTTTTATATCATTTTTTAGAACACAAGATCACCTGGCCACATGGGCTTGGCTTTCATAATTGTCTACTCATTAATTTAAAAAAAACCTCAGCATATCTCGATTATTACTGAATCCATTTGTTTGTTTCCATAATGAACACGTATACAGAGTGTGCAACAGCCTAAGAGCTCTTCTAAATTCTGTATATGTTATCTCGTTTGATGATCATCTATCCCATGGTCTGGCCAATGCATCTATTAATGGTGTCCTAAAGGAAAATTCAGGTTATCTAAATTAATAGTTCTCAAGGGGACTGAGTACCACTCTCTGGAGGCATTTTGTAAATTTAGGGTGATATTCTTTGATTGTTACAGTAACAGGTAGGTGCCACTGGTATTTGGTCACAAAAGCTTGCCTGTTGGAAAAATCCACATTGCAGAGCATTTTCTATCTTTGGTACAATATCTAACTATCCCATTAGTTACATTCATGTAGGTTAAAAAAAAGCCTGCTTGTGATTAGTCAGTCTTAGATCCTAACTCTGTACAACATATAAGCTCAAAATATTGTTTATGTGGTTTTCATATATAGTGAAATGTCCAAGACTGCAACCATGGTGTAAATTGAGGGAAAATGTATTGTGTTTCACTGACAACTTTACTTTAGTTCACTATCTCAGAAAATCAAATTGCTAAAAGCAATGACTCTTATGGAGCGGGAGTTAGAAGGGCTCTTATTCTGGCTCTTCGGGCTTCTTCATCAAGCTCCGGTTCATTTGCTTTTTCTCTTTAATCACATTTTAGAAACAAGAGAGCTAGATTTGGTCATCATATGCTTTCAAACACCTAGAAAATTCTTTTCATGCAACAGACAAATGCCAAAGATGAAAGTCAGCTGAGAACTGTGGGATGTGCGTGGCTTTATTTTAGGACTGAAGACGTATCTTGGATCATTCCCAAGAGTACCTCTCCTCCCTTTCTGGGCAACTGGGAGTTCAGGACTGGGTCTAGGTGGGACTTTTGAAAGCCAGGTGTGGAGGAAGCAGAGCCAATGAAGTCTATCCTTAGAAAGAGCTGGTCTAGAATAAAGGAAGGGCCCAAGTGTCCAGTGCAGGTGAACAGATGGAGCAGAGGGAGGCGGAACACAGACTGTATGATCCAGAGGCAAAACTTGGAAAGATTCCTGAAGACATGTGAGTGAAGGATGAGGAGGGTGAAGGAAAGACAGGAAATGAGGAGGAGTATCACTGGAGTGATCTGCCTCCCCAAACCAGCCCACGTGAATCACCAACCACAAGGGTTGGTGTGGCCATCAGCTGCCATCTAACAAAGCTGGGGTAGATTTTGCACTGATTTTGTGGGTGTCACAGCGATTAGTTATCATCCTCTACTAGGATCATGCTGCTGCTTGAATTGGACAAGGATAGGGGAGATCACAGCAAGGAACTTTCCACCTAAAAACACTTAGATGGCATGTTGGCTGACTTTGTAGGGAATTCTACATAGACATGGGTCATTTAGCCAGTGCTCTATGTATTTGGTAAATTTATCTAAAACTGTCTTCCTTTAACGCAGGACTATAACTGAGGTTAGTGACCCTTCTCCTATGAGGCAGGAATGGTGAAAAGAGAACATACAGAGTGAAGGATCCTGTGGACACTTGGGAGCATCTCTTGCCCTCCCTGCCCAGGAGATATCTTCCTTAGAGCTGCTTTAGGTCCCAGCTTAAATGATAGCATCATCAGACATATTCATTTTCAAGGAAACTGACTAAAATAAAATCCCCATGAAACGAGATCTACACTGGGGTGGTAAAACAAGAATAATATGAACAAGGAGATGGGAAATTAAAGGCAAAAAAAAATCAAGGGCAAAATAAATTCTGCTGCAGGACTAATGAATCCATCACAAATAAGAAGAAAAATTGGCTTTGCAGAAAACTGCATCAGAGATGTGAGGGAAAAATTTGAGAAAGTGAACAAAATACAGAAGAAGAATAAAAAGATAAACAGCGAGATGATGAATAAGGACAACAGAGATTTATATGCAAAGAACCAAGTCCTGAAAGAGAGAACATACCAAAAGGAGCGGAAAAGCATATTTAAAGGAAAATAGGAGGAAAAACGCTTCCCTGAATTGAAAAAAAAAATTGAATCTGTTCATCAAACAGCCTTACCAAATTCAGTGAAACAATGATCAACAACAGAATGATATATCGTGAGGGAGTTCATTGATCTTTAGAAATGAAGAAGAACATTCCATGCATTGAAGATAGGACAGGTCCCTAAAGAGGAAAAATTAAGATGGCTTCAATCTTCAGTGTAGATATTCAGTGCCAGCAGCCCTTTATAGTTTTTAGAGAAAGAGATAAGTGATCTAAGACTTTCTATGTGCAGCCAAATTGTCATGCATAGTTTTTTCTTTTTCCAGTTTTTATTTTTTATTAGTACATGTTTGCCTCACAAAGTCCATCGCTTGTGGAAAGTTGATACATACACAAAACACACCTCAGTTCCTTTTCCATCCTTCTCCCTCCTCTCTCCCTACTCCCTCCATCTCTTGATCCCTTTCTCATTTGGAAAAGATCTATTTCTGTACTTCCTATTACCTAGATTTTATTTTGATTTTTATATTTTGGATTTCTCTAATCATAGAAGCCATGTGACATTTAAGCTCATGTGTCTGATTTATTTCACTCAACATGATGCTCTGACATGCATCTATTTTCCTACAAATGGTTCAAGTTTGTCCTTCTATATGGCAGAGTAGGACTTCATTAGGTATAAATACCACATTTTCTTTATGCATAAAGTATGACAAAACAAAGATATTAACAAATATATTTGTTAACAAGGACTAAAGATGTATGTTGTTTTCATATATGAGCCAGAAAAATCTGCTCAGTGAACTTAGGTTGCAAAATTGGAAGGCCTTTGTTGGAAAGGATTAGAGGTAACTATTGAATCCACATAGGCAAAGCTAAATAGGTATAATGATTATTTTACTAAAAGAAAAATGTATATTAATGGGCAAAACACAATAATTTTAATGAAAAATTTAAAATTTTAATAACATTCTTAATACAAAGAGAATATAAATGTTTGGTACAAAGATAAAAACAGTGATAATAGACTGGGATAAAAAATTCAAACTAAATATACAAGAATATATCATTTAAAAATAGGAAAAATGAGGATAAAGCAAGCAAAGGAAATGTAAGAGTACCAGTTTCCCCGGTCAGTTTCATTTCCCAAAATGATAAATTGAGGTTTAAGTAGTTGTCTTGGTTACTTTACTCTTGTTGCTGAGACAAAATACCCAACACCCAAAATGAAGGGAGGAAAGGTTTATTTAGCTTACAGTTTGTGGAGGTTTCAGTCCATACTTGGCTGGTTCTGAGGCAGTGTGGCACATGGCAGAGGGAAAACTGTTCAGGGCAGCAGAGCACAGCGAAAACAACCAGCAAAAGGGAGGAATGGCTGCAAGCAGCCTCTTTCCCTCCCTTACATTGTAAACAGGCTACCCCCACTCAGGGTGCATGTAGCTCTCACACAGTCTCCATGCCCTCCTCTTCCACAGGCTCAGGAAGTATAAAGTAAGCACCCTGGCTTCCTGCTGAGTCCCTCAGCCAAACCTCTAGATTCCCCAAGTTGACACAATGTATCAACCATAACAGTAGTATATACTGTTAAACTTCATAGAGATAGTTATTAGTCAGAAACTAAAACTGGCTATGTATCTCCCAAGTGCCCCCAGGTCAACCAACAATTGAAACAAACAAAAAGACAGAGTGAAAGAAAGAACAAACAAACAAACAAACAAAATGGAAGCAATCCCACCAATGAAATAAGACAGAAAATTAAATAAGAAATAAAATTGAAATGAAGCCGAACTATTATATATGCAAATATGATCAAAGTTAAATTCTATTTACGAAAAACAAAAGAGCTTACACACAGGACCAGAAACTAAATTCGGCTATGTGCCTTGAGAAACAAACTTAGAAAGTAAAAGTATGGCTGAAGATACTGCCAACCTCAGTAACAAACAGACACTTTCCAAAGGGAATTATTTTATTAAAGAAAGAGCAGAGAATCTGCACATCTGGGGCAGGTCATAGGCATATCTGGGTGTTACCAGGTAGGTTCGAAAAAGTGGCTCACCAACTAAATGTTACCAGATTCAGAGTTACTCTCCCCTCCTTCCGGAGTGGGCTTCTTATTATCTGGAATAAAGAATTGAAGAAACGAGCAAAAAGCAGTGGCAAAGTTTACTTGAGAAAGTGAGTGAAGAGGACACAGAAACTGACTGCAGAACTTGGGCTGAGTAAATAGAAAAAGAGCATAAGAACAAAGATAAAAGTACACGTGGTATCTGGGAAACAGAGTGGGCTACTGTGGAAGGGTAGGCTAGCAAAATCTTCAGGGTGTCAATGTGTTCTTTTATGCTGCCTGAATCTCGAGGAAACCCACTATAACTTCTACATCCAGGTCCTGAGAGGTGGTGCTGGGATCCCACACCACAGGCTGATGTCAAGTCCAGGGCATCCTACTGAAAACCTGCTCAAATTCTCAGGAGAATTCCTGTTCTGTGCTTTAGTCTGGGATCTTGTAGTTAGTAGGTCATGCCAAGTTCCCCAGTTAGCTTCTGCCACACCCTAATCTCCTAGCTCATGAGAAGACAATAAAAAGCAAGGAGTTTTAAGATAAATTCAGAGGGCTATATAAGTTGCTATGGGACAATTACCCTTGGAGTGGTATCCATCAAAAGTTGTGCCGGCAGTTGCTGGACAAATGTTCTCAGAGAAGTACAGCATTTGTTGTGTGAGGTAGCAACGGCTTTTTTGTACAGTTGTCCTCAGAGAGCCCTTGGCAATGTTTTTATGGTAGGCACAGCACGTGCTGTCCTTTCAAGGCCTCTTATCTCCACTTTATTAGAAGTTAACACAAGTGACTCCATTTTGACTCTCACAACTTTCACAAGACACTAGGCAGCAAATGAAAAGAAAGTAGAGTTTGTGATATCCATAGTAGAAGATTTGAATTCAAGGAGAAAAGCATTATAATGCAGAGGTATAAAAACAGGCAATACAAATATAAACTTGATTCATCTTTATATGTCCAATAATTTCACATCAAAGTAAAGTGAAAATTGCAGGAAATAAAAAGTTAAAGTGTTTGAAACAAAATAAGATAGGGACTAAGGACTAAAAAAAGTAAATAGACAAAAATAAAACATCCTACTGGATCTAATGTGACTAACAGCAATTTCTTTCCAATTACCCATCTATTAATAAATACTGAGTAACAAAACCACAATAAATTCTAAGAAAACATAGATGGTAAAGTTTTCTTCATCACAATGCCATCAAACTAAAATTAATACAAAGATTGGGAGGAAGCTAACCATGACTACTAGTAAATGTACAGACAACTCCTAATCTTTTCTTAGGCAAAGAAGAAATCAAAACTATAAGTGCATGGTAGATAAAAATAATAACAAAAACAACACATATTAAATCCTAGAGTTGTGCTCAGAAAAATGTAATTTAAAATTATTTTGCTATTCATCATGAAAGAATAAAACTGAATAGATTAGGCATCCAGTTGAAGTAGATAGAAAAATAGCAACAATGTAAATTCAAATAGCAGAAGGAAGAAGTCAAGAAAAAAGTATGAAAGTACAAAGACACCTTCAGAAATAAAAATAGAAGAATAATCACAGATGTAAAGAGAGTTAAAATAATGCTTTGTACAAGTCTAGCCAATCATTTAAAAACAAAAATGAAAATTCATCATATTTCTCTTCCTGTTTCCTGGTCTCCCTTGCCAAGGGGACATTTATGGGGACAGGGACATTTTGGGGAGTGTCTGCATTCCTGACAAAGGGAAAAACACAGATGTACTCTTGGAGCTGCTGTGGCTTTTTAGCTCTTGCAACCATGAGAAAAAAGCCAAGAGAATCACAGGCACGTGGTCTGCCTGACCTGTGGAATGAACGGACATCTTTCTACCTCAAGGTTTCTTGTAACTGCAGAAGAAGAAATTTTTGTTTGAATCTTTATTTAAAAAGCTTCCTGTTACTTCCAATAATGTATTTCTAGACTGGAGTTTTTCTTTTTACCATGAGAAAGCTAGTGCCATGCATTCATTTCAAAAAGAGGAACAAAGCAAGGATGCCTCTATGAGCAGTTTTATCTGTTGTACTAAAAGCATTGTCCAGTGCAGCTCGACAAGAAAATCAAATGTGAAGCTGACATATAAAAAGGAAAAGACAAATGATCATTATTTTTGATGCTGTGACTGATAATTAGAGCACTCAAATGAATGAGGACTATTATGGAAAATATAATAAGGCCACTGGCTATGAAATTAATATGTAAAAAATTCACTTACTATAAATATAGTCACCAATTAGAAATTATCACAGAAGAAAAGATCCCATTTAGCCACAAACTGATAACATAACTATGAGTATGTTTGGAAAATCAACACTTAAACTTTGAAATCAAGACTTAAACTTGTAAAGGTTTTCTGTAGCACTGGAGACTGACATCACATTTAAATCTCAATCTTGGAACAGAACAGCCCTTTTAGTCAATCATCCCTACCTAATACGTAAGAAGCTTCTATCTAATTTGTTGTCTTAAAATAGGATGTCATTGAAGAAGTTTGTAACATTGTCTAGGCTGTTCAATATCTAATTATCTCTAAATGTAGTGGCATACATACTACCAAAATTGTCGTACAGATTCAATGCAATTCCCATTAAACTACCATCATCATACCTCACAGATCTAGAGAAAACATGCCTTAAATTCATCTGGAACCAGAAGAGACCCAGAATAGCAAAAGCAATTCTGGGCCACAAGGACAAGTCAGGTGGAATCACAATCCCTGACCTGAAATTATACTACAAAACTACTGTAATAAAATCAACCTGGTACTGGCTCAAAAACAGACCTGAGGATCAATCGAATAGACTGGAAGATACAGCCACAACCACAAACACACTCAGTCACCTAATCTTTGACAAAGGGTCCAAACAAGCTCAATGGAAGAAAGATAGCCTCTTCAATAAATGGTGCCGGAGAAATTGGCTTGCCACTTGCTGAAGACTGAAAATAGACCCAAGTCTATCACCATGTACCAAACTCAGGTCAAAGTGGATCACAGATCTCAATATTAAAACAGAAACACTAAATCTATTGGAAGAGAAAGTAGGTAAAGACATGGGGGTAGGGAGAGAGTGCATGAACAAAAACCAAACTGCCTGTGAAGTACTTCAAAGAATCTGCAACTGGGATCTCATCCTACTGAAAAGTTTCTAAAGAAACCACCAGCGGAGTAAAAAGAAAGCCCACAAATTGGGAAAAAATTTTAGCTGACTGTTCCTCAGAGAAAGGTCTTCTATCTAGAACATATAAAGAATTAAAAAACATCAGCCCCTCCAAATTCAAAGACCTAACCCCAAAACGGGCAGCTGAGATGAATATGTACACACATGGCAAATAAATACATGAGAAAGTGTTCAACATCATTAGTTTTTTGAGAAATGCAAATTTAAACATTGAGATTTTACCTCACTCCAGTAAAAATGGGGATCTTTAAGAAATCAACCAATAACAAATGCTGGCGAGGCTGTAGAGAAATAAGAATTCTTCTCCACTGCTGGTGGGAATGAAAACTTTTGAAACCACTGTGGAAATCAGTTTGGAGATTCCTCATCAAACTAGGTCTAGAGGTCCTGTTTAATCCAGCTAGTTCCCTTCTTGGTATTTTCCCAGAAGAAAACATCATATCACAGCAATATGTGTGCACCCATGTTTATAGCAGCACTATTTGTCATAGCTAAATTGTGGAAGCAACCCAAATGTCCATCCACTGAGGAATGGAGAAAAAAATTATGGTAGTTTTATATAATGAAATATTATTCACCTATAAAGTAAGATAAACATGAGGCTTTTACAGGCAAATGGTCACAACTAGAGAACATACTCATAACTGAAATAAATTAGATCTTCATTGGTAAGCAATGTACTGTCTCACTAGTATGAGAACCTGAAAGAGTGAATAAAAATTAAGAGATATAATAGACTGTGAAATGAAACTGCTAAAAAGTAAAGAGCAACTGGGATCAGGGAAAAGAGGAAAGAAGGGGAAACTATGTACATATGTATACACAGGGTAGCTAACATGGTTGTGCCACTGACTTCTGTCATTTTACTGAAAGCATCAGTTAATGATTAATTATTTGGTCAATTTTGCATGTCTCTATATTCTTGAGAAACCACTTTGAAAATATCAGTATGTAATACAACAACCATTGTTAATTTCCTACCATTTTGTGCATAATTTAGTATTGCTTGTATTATTATGTTATTTTGTAAATGGATGTCTGTTTGTTAATATGCTTTCCTTCTTTTATTTTTTAAAACAAATCTTAAAAAATAAAAAACCCAAATATCTGGAGCACAAAATAACGGCAGATGTCTGAATCAAAAAGAAAATGTCAATCACTATATAAATAATCCCAGTTTTACATTTTAGAATACTATACATTTAGAAGGCGTGAGTACATTTCATATGGCATGAAATTGACAATAATGAATTGTCATTTTCTTCCTTAATTTAGTTTTATACCAGTAGCATCTTTTAATCAGAAAACCTTATTGCCTTATTTTTTTAAAAACTTAACCTTCTGACAATGGCCAGTGTAATCATATTGCAATAATATATTTTGAACAATATTTATTGGGGCGCCTCCCATAAGGCTATGGAGATTATTGGCATTTCCTATTAATGAACAAGGACTGGAGAAATGTTTCCAGGCAGCCATTTCCTTATTCATTGGTTGGAGTCCTGACCAATAGTTTCTTCCACCCTATGGGATTTTTATTTAATTATCTTAACACATTTTTTAAATCTCCTATGAAAATCTAACCACAATACTTGACGTATTAGTTTTTGAACAAGAGACTCTCAAATCATAATACATAAACAACAATATGCATGACACTTACAAAACCAATTTTGACATAATTTTGACCAGCTGGCAACTTTGATGGAAGCATATCCTTAATTTAGATAATATTGATCTATAAGCCAAATTAGATTACAGACAATTGCTTCAAAAATCAAAAAATACAAAAAGAAGAAAAATTTGTTGAGCTCAAATAAAACAGCTGTTTACAGATTGGACAGAGAGACAAACAAAAACACACACACAAGACAATTTGCTTATAAAGTGAGAATGCACTCAGATATATTTTTGGCCAAATTGAATTCTAATAATTTTTTATAATTTTTAGAATTTCTAAATATAAAGACTAGTTATAATCTTTTTTGTGGAGGTCAAATAGCAGAGATTTGAAAAATCTCATAAGAATTTGAAAAATATTAAAACCTATCTATAACTAATATATTAGTAGTACTTTATTTTGTCTTAAGAAAGGATTAGTGGGCTGGGGATATAGCTCAGTGGAATAAGTGCCTGTCTAGCAAGCACAGGGTCCTGAGTTCGATCCCCAGTACCGCCAAAAAAAAAAAAAAAAAAAAAGT
>PVLD010031811.1:0-15336 GCA_004027595.1 Dinomys branickii
TCAAAACTTGTTCTGGGTGGGGTTGAGTTTTGAGACTGCGTTTTGCCCCTCTGTTTTCCCATTTTTGGGTATCAGATTCAAAATGTGGAGCAGTTATTGGAGTACCTGCAAGCATGAAGGTTCCAAGGTGCCAGTCTATCCTTTGGGGCTTTCTGCGCGGCTCGCCCGATGCGCACGGAACGTGAGCCCGCTGGGCGTTACCGCCGCCAGAGAGCCGATCTCTGTCGGGAGTCGCCGGAGAGCTGCGCCGGGTCGGGGGGGTGGGAGGGATCGAGCCGTCCTTCTGGCGGCGCTTGGGCCCCCCCGCGCGGCTCGCCCGACACGCGCGAAACGTGGGATTGCCGGGCGTCTCCGCCGCTAACAAGCCGATCTCTGTCGGGAGTCGTTGGGGGGCTGCCCCGGCTCGGGGGGGCGGGAGGGATCGAGGGGTCCGCGCTCTCAGGGCGCTAGGACCCAGCGAATTCCTCTCTCCTCTTCCGGCGGCTTTTGGGGCCTTCCGCGCGGCTCGCCCGACACGCGCGAAACGTGTGACCATCGGGCGTCTCCGCTGCTAGCAAGCCCATCTCTGTCGGGAGTCGCCCGGGGGTTTGCACCGTCTGGGGGGGGGGCGGGAGGGCCCGAGGCGTCCGCGCTCCCACTGCGCCTGGACCGATCCCCGCTTCTTCCCCGCGGGGATCGTCCCCGGCTCCCAGCGTCTGGGACTTTCCCACGTCTTGCCCGGGCAGCCTGGTCCGCCCTACCACATCTCCCCCGGCATCTCAGAGAAATACGCCCAGTTTAAACTTCCCAGCCGAGGTTCCGGCATTCACGCTCACCAAGTCTGTCTCGAGCTGGTGGTGTTTATTAAGGAGGTTCGCTCCCTTGCTGCTCACCCGGTCGCCATCTTCCCCGGATTCATGTCTCCATTCTTTTGTCTTTAAAATAAAATAAAAAAAAAGAGTGTTTTAAAGAAATAAACATTTCTGTTCCTTCCTTCCCCCCCTCTAATCTATCCAATCTACCTTTTGTCTATTTGTTCATCTATCTTTGTTCCGCCTACCCTCTATCCTCAGGCCTGGAAATAGTACCCTGATTTTTCCTGGGGAATCTACCCCTTTCCTTAATAGCTTATGTGGTTTAGGAAGGTTGAATATTCACCTTAGCTTCAGGAAAGGGCCTGAAATCCAGTTCTTACCAGTAGAGGAACTCCTGATATTTTATATAGAATTGCCAGAAAGTGGCTCTATTATATGGAGTTGGTAATTTGCAATTGGAATCGAAAATGGTTTTGTTTGGTGACACACAGAGTGCATGCAGGGACAGAGGTAGGGGTGCACCAAGGTGCCCTGAGGTTGCAGAGATTCACACACAGTCAGGTAATGTGAATTTTATCCTCTAGACAAGAGAAGGCACTGATCAAAGTGGCAAAGGCCATATCCAAATTCTACTCTAGAAGTGTGTCTCTGCCAGGCATGCAGAAAATCGATCAAGAAAGGTGAGACATACAGAAGAAAAGGGAACTTCTTAGTGTGACATAGTGACCTTTTTCCTGCAGTGGAAGAAGATGCAGAGATAAATGAATAAACAGAAAGATTTGCCGCACTAGCATCAAGAGGCTTTGGGACTGACTGCACGGTGACAGGAAAGGAGACTTCTAGGAAGACGCTGAGGTGCAAGCTGGGACTCCCGCATGACTGACCTACTGAGTGGGAATCTGATTAGAAAAGGAAGTTCTGCAAGAAGGTGAAATTTCGTGTTAAAGAGTTTGGATTTGAGGTGTCTGGAATATCTGAGGGGAAATGCAAGGTGACTTAAGATATTTGATCTCTACATCATGAACTATAGTGCACTGGAAATATGAATTTGGGACATGTGGATAAAATAAAAACCATGATTGTACATGATATGTTTTGGAGTAAATGTGTTAGGTAAGGTGAGCAGAGGGCTTAGAACAGAATCCCAAAGAACACAATATGTAGGGAATGAATAGAGAAGAAATATTTATTTAGACATTGAGTACAGGAGAGATCATCCCCAAAGGACCCTAAAAATAATTAGCGGGAAGGCCAAAAGAACAAGTAGGAAAATATGGTGCTATGGTTTGGGTTTAAATGTCCCCCAAAGGGCTCACGTGTGGAAGGCGTGACTCCCAATACAGCAAGGATCAGAGGTGGGACCTTGGGAAGGTGATTGGATCCTAACTTTTCTAACCTCATCAGTGGATTAATCCACTGATAGAGTCATAATTTAATGGTGTTATTAAAAATGATAAAGATTTAGGAGTTAGAACCTAGTTGAAGGGAGGGACTCTTGGGGGTATGGCCTTGGGGACTGCATCTTGTCTGACTTCTCTTCCTTCCTCTCTCTTTCTGCCTTCTGTTTATAAGACACGAGCTGCTTTCCTCTATCTGTCAGGATGTTCTGCCTCAGCACAGGCCCGGAAGCAACAGAGCCAAGTAACCAGGGACTGAAACTGCTGGAACTGATGAGCCCATATCAATATTGTCTACTTAGAGGTGATTTTCTCATGCATTTTGTCATGGTGACAGAAAGCTGACTAACACATATGGCAAACTCAGAGAACAGGGTGAAGGTAGGAAGAGTAAAATGTTCTCTCTAGGGGCATAGGACTGCTAGAAGATACATAAAGATGTTTCTGCTGGTCTGGTGGTAGCAGAATTCTATCATGGAGAAATATGGGCTTGTGGAAAGAAAAAGAAAATTTGATAAACACTTGATAATAAAGCCACTCATGTCAAGAGTGAAAAAGTTGGTCTTCAGGATAGAAGGAGAATGTGGAGGTCTTTGTATACTCCTGGGACAGACGGGTGAGGGAGATGGAAGGGAAAGGGATAGGAAAATAACCACAGATCTCTGGGGAATGTGACACTTTCATGATGCCTCACAACAATTCAGTAAAACATCATAAATACTTGCTTGACTTAAGTGATGATGATGATGATTATTTATTAGAAGAAGGGGCTGATTTTTACACTGGAGAAGGTATAGTGATCCAGAGAGAGTGAGAAAGTGATGCAGATGAGAAAATTAAAGCTAGAATTGAGAGGGGTCTGAAGTCCAGGATGAGGAGACTTGGGTAAGGTGAAGCTGAGCCTTCTGAGCGTAGGTTTAAGGCCCTTATCAGCTATGGAACTACTTGAGCCACAGCCCCTTAATTTGAACAAATAAGGGCTCTGTTAATTGCTGCTTCATTGCACTTTTGTGCTTTTAATAGAGATTTCAAAGCTTTTCCTGGCTCTTCATAGAGATTTCATAAATTTTCCAAAGTCTAATGGAAGGACTGAAGGGTTTCACAGACAATGGACTTGAGGGTGCAGAAGGATTGAGGCAGCTTCCCATAGTGTCCAAAGTCAAGGGAGGCGCTAATGCTTGTGTTTTATGAAAGAAGGACTGAACTTGCTTGTGGGGTTTAATCACTGGGATGATGCTCTGATTCTGGAGAGGAGAGTTTTAATAAAGTGACACACATAGAACCACAGGACAGTGCACTTACTCAGAAATGATTGGATGGGAACAGCGATTATTTTAAAAGAAAACTGTCTAGGAAAGGCAGGAGAGCTAGAGGTGTGGTTTTGGGATAGAGAGTGAGGTGAGGAGACAGAACCTGGGGGGAGATGCCAGGCCAGGAAGGAATGGCTATTTTGTGGTAGAATAAATCTAAGCATGTTCTGTTTTGGTGGGAAGAAGCCTCGTGTCACAGGCTGCCCGTTTGCCCGCTCTAGGATAATTGTCCCTTCTGATAGAGTCCAAAGAGAGGGACAGAAGGGCCCGAATGGGTTGCCCAGGACCCTGTCTTTCCTAGGGATTTTATAGAGCAAAACCAGGAAGTGAGGCAGGTCCAAGGTGAAGGGGATGGAAAGTCACAAGGTGGGCATGAGATAGGATGAAACTATGGTCAGCCAGTAAGAACTGTTCAGGTAAAATTGATTAAGTCAGGCTCAAATGGGGAAACCAGTCACACAGCAAGCGGGCATGAATACAGAACAGGGGCTTTTCCTGTGAGGCGTCGGGTCAGTGAATCTTCAAGGTGAGCCCTACCTATTTATAATATCAATCTCTGATGTCCACCCCTAGGGAGGTATGTGGGTGCACTTGTTTAGTCTTTTGTCTTGAGGTCTGGCCCGGAGCAAATATGTCTCCATTTGCAAGGTATCTTACCATCCATACTGGCTGCTTTGAAGGTCTCGCCCTCAGCTGCCTATAACACTCCCACCTCTGAAGAGGTAACCTGAACTACTGTGAGGGAATAACAGGTCATGACCACTCTGGGTGCTTCAGGCTAAAGGGGTTGGTAGTTGTTGATCAGCAGTCAGAGATACTCTCCAGAGCATCTATCTAAAGGCCTTCGATAGACACCAGACATTTTAGTCTTGGGTATTATAGCTTTAAATCTGGAGGAGAGAAAACCAGAGAAACAATTAAGTATGCACAGGCCAAAGAATAAGGTCCACAGGATTATTATGAATATAGTCAACAAAGATTTCCACCAAGAGGAGCCAGTAATGGCCTCCCATAAAGAGGATAAGATCTGAGCTATGAGCTCTGCTAGCTGAGCACTGGTCCCAGGTGTAAGTGAGGAACTTTCAAGAGTCTGATGTAAAGTTACCATAATCTTGATACCACAGTCTACCTTCATAGTTCTTCAGTCTATGTCCCTGCTGTAATTTGGATTTCAAGAACACAACCAAGACATAAAAAGCACAGCCCATTGGGAGCTTGAATTGGAACCTTGTGCTTTAAAGAGGTGTATTGAATTGCCACATTTATGAACTGAGACCTAATCTGCAGTACATGGCCCTCAGTATTTTCTTCCCAAATGGGGAGAAACATGTCTATGGAAAATCATCACTCTTCAGTGGCTGGAGGCATAATAAAAAACTGAGATAATTACCTTGAAGAGAAATAAATGAATTTTGAGTGCACAGACTCCCACCTCATAAAGCTGAGCAAAGGAGGTTAACAAGGCAGTGTGACTCTTGGAGCCAGGAGTACATATAAGTCATTTTTAATTGGAGGTTTCACCTTTGTTCTCCTGAGCAGCTGCCAAAGAACTTTCTACACGTGACTTGAGATAAATGAGAAAATCAGGGAAGAGCTTGCATCACTAAGTTGAATGGCTTGGACAGTCCTTTGAAATCCTAGAAAGGGTGGTGGAGATTAAAGATACATTTTTTTTTAAACAAACTAGAATATTAACAGAGTTAAGAAGTCCTGGCAGAAGAGTCAAAGGTGCAGGAAGCTGATGGCTAGTGGCTCTGGAATTCTATATTTCACCTTTTCTTTCTATTCACACTGGAGGGCAGCTGATGTGGATGACACACCATAAGGATAGCTGTAGAGTATGCTTCAGAGTGTCAGTACTTTTGGGGACAGAACATAGGAAGCAAAGGGAAGCTGTGGAAGGAAAATTAAATAAATGCATTCTCTTCAACAACAATCTTTTCCACCCTATGAAGGGAGAGACCAAGTCCATTCCTCATGTGAGTCTGTCTAGCCTCAGCCTTCACATATGAACATAATCATACAATGCCACAGGAACAGCTGTAGGCAGAGAGTCAGGGATCTGAAATTATTGGTTTAGCTTATTTACATATCTATCACTAGTTAGATAACTTCATGCAAGCATTAACCTTCTCAGAACCTTCCTTTTCCCATATGCAAAATGGTGGAAAGCAAATGACTGATGAGGTTCTTGCCCATTCTGCAGTTCTGGACCAAGGAATGTATAGTTACATAAAGAAGCTCAAAAGAAAACAGCTTCTTGCATATTTTTCTTTCAGAATTTTATTTGCCATTTGATTATGTGGGAAAAGGAAAAATGGGTGTGAAACCCAGCTGTCTTGGGTTGGCATATACAGGCAATAATATTCTTATTTAAAGTTTGGATAAACACTTATTATATGCTTGCTTTCACCCCAAATATTTGGTTTTCAATTTCTTAATCTTCTGGAATGCTGGGAATTACTTTTGGCATTTTTGCTTTTCCTGAGGTACAACTATGTGCTATTTGAAACAGAAATGGTTTCAGCCTCAAAATAGCACAGTTCCTACTAATCAATTCAAAGTCTTCCAAGTCACACACAGATGATTGGGAGCCAGAACCCATTTTTCTGGACAAGGAATGTATTTGCTCAGGCTATGAGATTGTGATTAAACTTGAATATCACTTTCCAGATCCTATTCTTTGGAAAATAGACCAAGAATACCCCACTGGCATGAGATGTTTTGTGAGCAGCAAACCCCATCACCACTATCTTAGAAAACACCTCTTGCTGTTGGAATAAATTAAATAATCCATAGGTATATTTTTACAAATGTATTTTTACTTTGAATCCCTCATGCTTAGTGTAAGGTGTGGCACATATTTAGCATTTGCATATGTTTTTAAAAAATATTTGGAAAAAAAGAGGAATCAAGATATATCATGTACAGGTACAAATTCCTTATAATGAATGTGATCATTATGTATACCTAAATAGTACCAACAAACTTAAATAAACTAACAATAAATAAATAAAATATGTGAATGCCTGTATATATATATATATATATATATATATATATGATATTTAAAAGGGACTGTGAAACCTATCATTAGGAATTTTCCTAGTTAAAATTTAATTATTGCTATCAATTTTGATCTATTATGTATATAAAAGGAATGACAGTTAATGAATTTCTGAGTGAATTCTTCTGAACTTATCTTGAAAGACAGCCTTATTAACTTTAACAGGCTCTTGTGGCATCTAGAATTCTGAAAAAAGAAAAACCCTGAAATAAGAGACTCAGCCTCTCAGGTTATCTAGACATCGAAGGTCTAGTCAGGGAATGATTTAATTTGGGAATAGCTTCCCGAATAGGTGGAGTGTAACTGAGAGGCTTCTCTCCATTAAAACATTCTCCATTTCCCGGTGGTACCATGTGAATTATGGGTACACTTAGATTCAGACACAGACGTGGAAGGGAATATGATTGATTAAAGGAAAGCACAATAACTTTTTAGCATACTAACTGAGATGACTAGGAAGCTACTAACTAATGAGTCATTAATTATTCTGGCCTTTGATTAAAAATATGAGTGGAAGCATTTTTATCGGTCTCCTGTGGGCTGCAACTTGGCAATATTTACTTCTGATCAACTATCTTAATTTTTGATTAAGGTAACTTCTGGAGGCACTGCCTGTGGGAAGCAAGCTCCACCATCCAGGGCAAATACTGAGGTTTCCTCTCATCATTTTGCTAGTGAATTCACTAAGTGTGTGTACTATAAATAACTGGAAAGTTAGGACCAAACATCTCAACACGTCTTTCCATCTAGATAGCTGACATTTGCAGCTTGATACATCATTTCAGGTATTTTTGTTCCCTCATATTTATTAGAGCAGTAAGATGTGAACTGTTTCACAGCAAAGAGTTATAGGTCAGTCAATCCAATATCTTTATTTTATGAAAAGAAATAGAGACCAGCAAATCTGAAGTTGCTTAACTAAGGGTACTATTAGGTAGAATTGGAATTCAGGCTCTTGTAGATTTTGAAATCTGTAATAGGCAATATTGTCACATCTTGGAAAATTATATACATGTTCTATTATTTATATTGAGGTTTTACAATGGAGTAACTTCCTATGTGTGACTCTTCTTCTTCTAAGACTTTCCTAATCAGTCATAAATACTCATAGCCCAGGAGACCTTCTTACTTGCAATCTGACTGTAGGTCATAAATGTAGTGCCAATCTACATATCATTGCAAGACAGCATCTACTGTGGATGTCAGATCCTAAGGGCATAGAGATGTACAAATCTGCAAGTAAAGTTTGGGGGCTAAAGTGGTTTACATCATATTCTGTTCTTATTCAACTGGTGTGCAGGGCATTGGCATGATCACTAGCACTGTCTGTGCCCCGTCTCTGAATTTATCACAGGCCCTGAATGTTGCTTTCCAGGTGGAAAGGAGGTAATTATTAAAGTCGTGCAGCTGCCCATAGCCTCTGAAGGCACCTAGGGAAAACTATCTGTTTTTGTGTGACTTGTATCTGTTTTTCTGTGCCTTTACCTGTACATACGATAATTGTGTCTGAAGAGTAGGGACATATGAAGTGATAAAGAAGATTGAATATCAGTTGGAAAGAAAAAAGATATTCTAAATAGATAGTGATCACCTTGAAAAGTCATTGCCCTAACCCCTTACAGGAATAAAACCCTGTTCTGTATTCATTCTGTTTTTGAATATCCAGAAAATGGCAGTAGGAGTTTATCCCAGATTGTCTTTACCCCAGTGGGAAAGCCAGATGGCCTCAGTCTCAAAATCTCATGTGACTGGTGACTTCATCCACCCAGAAACTTGCAAGTGGTTCTACAAGCCCCATGTATTGCTTAGGCACTGATGGCTTTCCCAGAAGTTGATGTAAACCTCTGACTCCTAAGCTCAGACTACTGGATTCCCGTGCAGTTATTTGTATCAGCTGGGTGTCATTCCTACTCCATCAGGAGAAAGAGCAACCGGGAGTAAGTGTAGTCCCATCTGTTGGGGCATGGTTCTTTTATTAGCATGTGCCCCCTAATTTCACATGAGCCCTTTGTAAAGTGCTAAAAGATCCAAGACTCGGCACATCTGTTGCCCTGGGTTCCAGGCTGATCAGGTGATGCTTTTTGTGTTTACTTCTGGTGTTGTGAACAGTAGATGCATTAGTAAACACAAGCACCTGAGGTCAGTGCTTGATGTTCTTAGCTCTCAAAGGCGCATAATCACCCAATTAAAAGATCCTAGTGAGATAATACGTGCTTTATCCACATCGAAAACGTAGATCACATGCATATATTTATTATTACGGTTATTGACTATATCTACCTTTTGTACCATAATATCCTTTTCATCCAACATGATATATGAAAAGATATGAAAGCCAGGTCAGCATTCCTTTAAAAATGGAACCAATGCGGTGTACATAATAGTGAAAAATGAAGCAAGAAGAAATTTCAATTTAACCAGATTTTTCTCTTACATCTTTAATGTCTTTATTTTTGAAATGTTCTAGAAGCATTAGAACAATTACATTTGTCTTTTGTGTCTTATGGATGAGGGCTGCATTTTCCTCCCTCATGATAACTACCAAAAATCACATCTATGCCCATTCACAGACATTTGTTAAAACTCCAGGTTGTTTCCTCTCACATTTTCAGAAGAGTACGTATTTCTTTATGTTCTGTACCATAGTCTTTATGTAAATATGAGAAGAGTAAGTTTGTGTTAAAAATGCCAGCAGATAGCTGCTTCCTAAAATAAGAAGTGATATGTCAATAAGCCAGGAATAAAATCTAATGTCAAGTTTTGTGTGTCTGAGGGCTTGACCACAAGTGTAATAGCAAGGAGAACATTCAACTGGCTATAACCCTTGGACAACACCTCCAGAAACTGAGCCAACTTTGATTCCCCCACCTCTCTCTCACTATCCACATCAGTTTAATTTCTGCTTTCAATCTCTCTTAAAGCTGTTCACTTCTTTCTATTGCCCTCACCACTCTCTTAGGCTGAGCACTGTCATTCCTAACAGGACCCACTCCACGAGCCTTTCATCTTGCCTTTCTACTCTTGCCACACTCCATTCAAGATTCTACAAAGAATTCAGAGTGATCTTTTAAAATATAAATTGGATCAGGTCTCTTCTGAGCTCCGTAGCCTCTTGTTGCACTTGGAGTAAAATCTGAACTTATCATCATGACTGCCATAGCCTGTAAGAACTCACTGCCCCCATGCTGTAGGAAGATAGAGCCATCTTGGTTTTCTTCTAGTTTGTCTTTTCATGCCTGGAAATGTTGGGCACTCAGAGCATTTTCATATGCTAATGTTTTCTTGGGTTGATAGAGGGATCCTTCTCTCTATCCACCCAGGTTCCCTTTCTTCTCCTCTGCTCTCAGTTTAAGTATCTTGTTTGATGTGTGCACATGAACACACACACACACACGCACACACACACGCACACACACACGCACACACACACACGCTCCCATCTAAGTATACGCTCCAGTATGCACATTCACACACAATAAGGTCTCCTTTACTCTCTCTTAGAATACTCTGAGATTGTCACCTACTACATTTACACAAGAATACACAAATGCATGGGTCATTGTGATGATTCACTGACTTTTTATTGGTATGCTTTAGATACACGCGCTGATCACTTTCATCACAGGGAACTTGTCCCTGTATGTGATATGCCTTGCTTCTTCCTTTTTACCATTCTCCTCACCTTGCTTCTCCTCCTCTTTCCTTACTTCAAAAGCTTTGTTTCCATGTTTTTCCTTGTAGTCTCTTTTTTTCCCCTTAGCCCTTCCTTCCTTTCTCCTTAGATCTTCCCTTGTTCCTTCTTATTTGAACATTTTTCTTCCCATTTCCTAGCATCCATTATACATTTTGGCCATATTTACATTTTTAGTTTGGGAGTATTGCTTCCCTTTCAATTTCATGAAAGAGTTTGAGGAGTAGCAGCATTAGGTCTTCTCTAAATTTCTTGTGCAATTCATCAGTGAATGCAGCAGGACCCGGGCTTTTCTTTTTTGGTAGGTTTTAATTAAATTTCCAATTTCACTGATAGATACAGGGTTATTTAAAATGTATATCTTCTTGACTCGGGTTTGGTACTTCATATGTGTCTAGGAATCTGTCCCTTTCTTCTGTATTTTCCATCTTATTAGAATATAGGTGCTCAAAGTAGTTATTGATTACCTGGATTTCTGCAAGATGTGCTGCGATTTCACCCTTTTCATTCCTAACTGCATGGATTAAAGTCTCTCCTGGTTTTGATAAGTTTGGCTAAGAGTTTGTCAATTTTATTTAATTTTTGAAGGATTAACTTTTCAATTCACTGATTCTTTGTATTGTTTTCTTAGTCTCCGTTGCATTAATTTCTACTTTGATATTCATAACTTCCTTCCTTGTACATAATTTGGGCTTGACTTGCTCTTCTTTATTTAGTAGCTTGAGGTTAAACATTAGGTTGTTTATTCAAGCTCACTCTGTTTTTGTGATATGGGAATTCACTATAAATTTCCCTGGCAGGCCTGCTTTTACTGCATCCTGTAGGTTCTGGTATATTGTATTGGTATTATTGTTTAATTGTAGAAACTGTCTAATTTCTTCTTTAACTTCATCTGTAACTCATTGGTTGTTTAGGAGGGTGTTATTTAATTTCCACGTGTTTATGAAGTTTTTGTGGTTCCTTTTGCCATTGATTTCCAATTTCATTGCACTATCATCTGATAATATGCATGGAATAATTTCAATTCTTTTGTATTCACCTAAATATGTTCTATGAGCTAATATGTGTTCTGATTTGGGGAATATTCCATGTGAAGATGAGAAGAACATTATTATGATGGTGTGGGGATGAACATTTGGTAAAAATCTACTAAGTCTATTTCTTCAAAAGTTTAGCTCAGTTCTAATATTTCTTTTCTTTTTTTTTGTCTGCTTGATTTACTTGTCACAGTGGAGGTATAGAATTCCCCCATTACAATATGTTAACGCTTGTTTGATTTTCATGTCTGCTAATATTTATTTTATATAGTTGGGTGTATTGGTATTTACTGCATATATATTTATGGATGTTAGCTGTTTCTTTTGGATTCTTCCTTTTATAAGGATGTTGACCTTCTTTGTATCACTTCATCAGTCTGGACTTCAAATTCTCTTTGTCTGCAAATAGAATAGCTATCTCTGCTTTCTCCTAGATTCCTGTCATGTGGGATATTGTCTCCCATACTTTGACTCTCATTCTATGAATTTCTTTTTAAATTTAATGTTTTTCTTGCATATATAATATTGTTGGATTTTGTTTCCTGACCCATTTTGCCAGTCCTTTTTTTTTTTTTTTTTTTGATTGGCGAATTGAGACCATTAATGTTGTGTTTATAACTGGTATGCATTGACTTATCCTTAGCATGTTATTTTCCTGTTGTTGGTGACCTTTCTTTCCCTTCTGTTTAATTACTTACCTTGACCTGGTGGTTTCACTCTATTGAGGTTCATGGAATTATAGCCCTCATTATCTTTCTAGAATGTCAATCGGAGCATTTTGGTGTTCTGTTCTGGTGGTCATGAATTTCCTCAAGTGTTCTTTGTCATGGAAGTATCTTCTTTCTCCATCAAATTTGAAAGATAATTTTGCAGAGTACATCTATTTGAGTTGGAGGTTGTTTCCTTTTAGGACTTGCAATACTTCACTCCAAGCTCTCTTTGATTAAGGATTTGTGTTGAGAAGTCTGCTGTGATTTGGGTGAGCCTTCTTTTATAAGTGATTTGTTTCTTTTCTCTAACAGCTTTTAATATTTTGTTCCCATGCTGAATTTCTGGAATCTTGACTATTAAATGCCTTGTTGGAGATTTTTTTCTCATGGCTAACTGGAGTTCTGTATGCCTCATTACCTATATGTCAAATTCTTTTCCATGCTTGGGAAGTTTTGTGCCACTGCTTCTGTGAATAGTTTTTAAATGTCATTTGTGCTATCTCCTGGTTTTTCAGTGACTATGATCAAACTTACGTTGTTCTTTGCATCATCCAGAAGCTATTGGATTCATTTTTCATAGTCTCTTACTATTTTTAAGAACTCTTTCTTTTCATGGTTACTAATTACAGTCCTATACTCTAGCTCTGATACTCTGTCCTCACATTGGCTCATTCATTCTGTGTTTAGTTTCAATGGAATTTTTAATCTAGCTATCTGTTTGAATCTGTTTCATGGATTCTACGTTTCTTCTATATTGGGCATACATGGTTTCCTTCATTTTCCTAACCTCCTCTATTTTTTTAAATCTGTACTTGCTCTAGAGTCACTAACAATGTCTTTCATTATGGTTACCATCACTGTAGTTATCTGAGAAAAATTTTTTTGGAGACAGGGTCTTGCTTTGTAGTTCAGGCTAGCCTTATACTGTCTGTGTAATCCAAGCTGGCCTTGAATACACAGCAATCCTCTTGCCTCAGCTTCCTGAGTGCTGGGATTACAGGTGTGTGCCACCACACCCAGCTGAAAAATTATTTCTGATTTGATTTTTCTCAAGGGTCTCATTTATCTAGTTTGTTACTTCAATGTTACCACTTTAGAGAACCCATGTGAGTAGCTTTCAAATTGTTGCACCTCATTGTATATTGATTTTGCCTTTGGTGACCTGAAAGTCTGGAGTTGCATCTTGCTTAAGTGTCTTTTTGTTTTCTATTGCTTTTTAGCATAATTCCTGGGTTTATCATTGTACATTGGTTATGGTAGATAGCTTTATTACTAGTATTTAGAACCCTTTGAAAGTGATTGCTTCTTGGAGTTGTTTTCCAGGTGTAACTGACTTTTGGGTATGAGTCTGTTGCAAAATCCTATGTCTTCAATTTACTGAGGATGAGAAGTTGCTGACTTTTTGGCCTAGCCCCGGGTTTTTGGCACTGGCCTATATTATTGTTTATGGTCCTTAGGCAATCTCAATCTTGGTATATCAGGAAGAAAAAAATGATTAGAACAATTATGTCACTTTGACTAAAGGACTACAGTCATCAGTAGACAACAAGAGCATCAAACACAGCACAGAAAGTGACAAACTGTCTTAACCATTAGTTTACCACCTTTACCCACATGAACTTGATTTGTATAGAACAAATCTAAAATGAACCAGAAAATTGTAAACAATAAATATGCCCTCAATATGGTGGTTTTACCCTCAGGGGAGAAAATTTAAAAGCAATTAGGGGAAAAATAAAGAAATAGAAGAAGAGAAAGAAATTAGAAGCAAGGCTAGAGTACAAAGGAAGATCACGTGAATTTTGAGAAACATGGAGATGACAGGAGGGAAAGAGAGAAGAAAAATGAAAACGAGAGCAGAACAGAACAACAAGAAAGCTAGAAAGAATGTTCACACGCATATGAAAACAAGAATAAAAAATCATGAAAACAGAAAAAAAAACCCCCACCAAAACCAGAACCAGAAAAGAAAAGAAGAAGAAATAAAAATTTTTAAAGATGTCTACTTCAGGGCATGTCTCTGCTGTTGCTGACAGACACAATGGGACAACAGCCCAGATCCATGTTGATCAATCCCAGCAAACTAGCTGTAGATTTATGGTAGACTAGTGGATCATCCCAGCAAGCTTGCAGCTTTAGTTCCACTGAAGTTCAGGCTGGTTTCTGGCTGTGAGGCTGGAATTCAATTTGTTCATCCTGCAACACTCCTTGTGCCTCCTGCAGGTTTGAACTCAGCTCTCTGCTGGCATGAACTCTGCTCTTTTACCTCCTGTTGACTTGAACTTCTTTCTTCATTAGTCTGATACTGGGAACTGCTAGATGGAGCCAACCATCTTTGAGTTGTAAGCTCAGGTGTCCCCCGTTCCAGGCAGCTACTGGCCAATTGCTCTCTCCTGGGGACATCCGAACACTAATAACTCTCCACCCACTGCAGTCCTGTGTCAACTGTTCTGTTCCACTGGTGTGTTTCTCCATGTAGGCCTGTGGGGTCAACAATAGTCACAGTGCATCTGCAATTTCAAGCTGCCGCTCCAATGCAGTGAGTAAGGGCTCAGGGAGAAAGCCCTCCTTGCTACCTCCTTCCTCTGCATTAGGGTCTCTCTTTGCTTTCCCTGTGAGCTTCAATTCCTGCTGCAGATCCTTTCTGGATTCCAGGGACCTACTTCCCTCCTTCTTGTCTTCTTCACATTGCTATATTCCAGCGTCTGGACACCAAATCTTGGAGAGGCTATTTCTCTGCTCTTTATCACTTCATTGTCTTCCCAGAAGACCTCAGTGTAACTGACTTGAAAGGTGCCTCAGAGATTAGTGAAGCACACTTCTGGATACTCCTGGGTGAGTTATAGAGGCTTGACATTGGGCAGTAATCTGATCCCTAGTCCTTTCCTCTCAGGCTGTTTGCTCTCACACTGATGCCACAAGATGGGCAATTTTCTCCCCTCACATTCTTCTATGATGTTTCTGCCTTGGAACCAGGTGACTACACTGAAACCTTTTAAATTAGGTATATGTCAGGTATTTTGTCCCAGCAAAGGGAAATCTAATATATCTCCAAATTTGTTTGTGCATGCCTTAGTCTGTTTGGCTGCTATAAAAATAGCATAAACTGGATATCTTATAAATAACAGAAATTCGTCCCATCCGTTCTCTGTTTTTGAACAGATTTCCTTCATGACTTTTAGTTTATATTCCCACCCTCGGGTTCTTACACCAGTGATATAATACGTTGCCTGCACATGTGTCGCTGATTTATTTCACTTATGAGTATGGACTCCAGTTTTGTCCACTTGCCTACAAAGTTCCCCAAATTGTCTTTCTTTATAGCTGAAT
>PVLD010031812.1:0-15336 GCA_004027595.1 Dinomys branickii
AGAGAGAGAGAGAGAGAGAGAGAGAGAGAGAAAGAAACAGAAACAGAGATAGAGACAGACAGAGAGACAGAGACAGAGAGAGAAATGCAGACAGAGAGGCACAAAGGGACTTTCACATGTCAGTTCCATTACCAATGAGGAACCATGCAGGAAGCACCAGATGAGGTCCAAGTGTGGGAGGTACTGTCAGGAATAGAGATGCACAGAGACTTTTCCCCCATTTTAAGCTTGTGGGTAGATGAGGAAGACAGACAGGCTTCCTGGAGGAGGTCTGTGGACAGATAGGTCTCTCAATTCTTAGTGTGTATCACTCCAGTGAATCAGAGGTTTACAGTAACTTTTAGAAAGCCCAGAGAGCTCCCATTTGGCTTCTATCTTGACCCTGTGGTAAAGGTGATATGGGAGGCTGAACACATATTATTGGTAACAAGAAACAATATCTTTATGTGCTGAAGTCACCCAGCTGATCTCACTGCTTTATTTTTATGGGTCAAAAGAGCTTCCAACCAGTGGAATTAATGACTTGGTTGTGTAGAAAAGGGAAAGATGACATTTGGTTTACTTTCTTAAGGACTTTATGTATTATAAATGAGGCTTTGTACACAGTCACTGAGAGCAAAAGTAGAGAGTGACTCTTATATTCAAAAAGCGTAAAAACATCAACGTGACTGCTGGTCCTCAGAGACAGAGTTCTTCAATCTGGAGCCTGGTTTACCCTCCTACCCTTAATGTTGCTTTAATGTTTTTCTCCCCACTTGTCTGACTGCAGAGCCTCTTGTATGCCAAGCCCTCCACTAGAGGATGGGTGATTGGTCAGCTCCACTTTGCTTCTATCTTGAGACCTGTCACAGGTTTTCTGAGTGTAGAGAGAGGGCTGGAATCAGATGCATTTTCATCTGTTCCTTTTTTTTTTTTTTTTCCGGTACCGGGGATCGAACTCAGGGCCTTAGTGCTTAGCGGGCAAGCACTTACACCACTGAGCTATACGTCCAGCCCATCAGATGCATTTTCATAGTAAGCCCTGGAATGGTGCTGCTGGGGATTGGGTGGGGAGCTTCCTGTGTATGCAAAGGTACCAGGGTCTCAGAGGAAAAATCGCCACCCGCTTACAGAATCCTCTCATGTGCTGCAGACTCACTGAAGTCTTCATATGTGTCTGGAATGCTGGGATGGTATTAATGAAGGTAATGCAATGATTATATAACCAACTATTGAGGCAATACTGTGCTGAGTTACAGACTTCCTACAGCCAGTTCTGCATTGAGGAAGTACAGAGGCAGACAATTGCTTCCATGAGCTCCCTTCCCCAATCCCTGAGAGTAAAAAGCTTCTTCCTGTTTCTCAAGATGGACCCTAAGGAAATTCTGAAGGGCCGTGTCAGTGGATCTTGCTCTAGGAAGATCTGTGGGCCAGCGTGATTATAACTGGAAGCCAGGCCACACTCAGTCAGATGTGGGATGCACATCTAAACAGGGATGCTGGCTGTGGAAACTCACACCTGGACACCAGGTACCCCTACCTGGGGGACAACTCCTCAGCACTCTGTGATCTGCACATCACTCACGAGCACTGACCCCACCCTCTCATTTGCTAAGAGTTAACCCTGTCCAGCATGCAAGAACTGAGGTCACATCTCAAGATTTCAGAGTTTGATTTGGTAGTAGTCTAGGGTGACTAAGATCTCGCCAAAATGCCACCATGTCTTCTTTGAAATCTGTCTCTTTCTCAAAATCTCTCTATGCCTCTTGATTTTTTCCCTTCTTCTTGTCCTTCTATTCTAATGACTTCCTCTTCTTTCTCCTTTCATGTTTAATTATAATTTCTATTCTAATAAGAGCTAACCTTCTCAAAGTGCTTAATTTGTGCTGGACTCTGCCTTAAACGCTAAAGCATATTGGTCACGTAATCCTCATAATACATTTAGAAAGTATTTTGTTACTTCACATACTTTACTTCCAGAATGACTCCTGGACCAATACAATTATATGCCCATAATGGAGCACTGGAGTGGCCTTTGCATTCTGCAATCTGACTTCAGAACCCAGTCTCACAAAGTTAGCTTCTCTCTGCCCACTGCCTTATCATCTCAGACCAAGCACATCATAGGTGTGTTTGAGTTGATTTCACCAGGGAATGCAGCTGCCCATCTAACTTTCATAGCCCCTCTTGAAGATTCTGACTTTTACATGAACTCTGCAATTTTGTTTGGTCCCAAGACTGTCAAAGATAACTCTCCACTCTTGCTCAGGCTTCCATTGTTTTTTCTTGATGCAAGTAAGTCACCAAGAGTGTGTCTGTTACCTGTCCATAGGGTTAGGATTGTCTCTACATAGATTTGCCTTTTGTCATATTTTAAGTTATTGTTTAGGCTATAATTTATCCTTTGAGGAGAATATGGTACATTGACCACCTTCTACCATGAACTAATTCTTTCCAGTGGGAGAGAAAACTTCCGGGAATCCGAGATGGCTGATTTCATGTTGTAGAGCTCTTTGCCCTTTTTCTTTAAATAGGTAAGTAATTCTGAACCCAGAAGAAAACCTTAGACCCAAATGAAGTCCAAATTCAGTGCCAATATTGGGAGATACCATCTCACTCAGTCTTCCCATCATGCCCCACCCACTTGGTGCAAGAATGTCCTATAGGTCTCAGAAATTTTGTCATCTAGTCTTACCTTGAAAATCAACTGTAGTGCTGTTTCTACTAACTCATCCACATGCAAACTCCATTTCTGACAACCTTAGCTGTTGAAATACTTATGCACCTTTGGGTGTCTACTAACAGGTGCCATGTGGCTAAGATTCAGCTCTGCTAGGATCCATTGAGGTCACGCTGCTGTTCGCATTAGAAGTCAGCATCACAGACTCTTCTGTTTTCATGTTCATCTGCTAAGCAGACCTCTTTGTGGCTGTCATCCAGAGGGAGCTTCCCAGGGCTGCTCCACTTCACTATTTAAGCTCAAACTTTCTTCTTTCAGGTATCCTGTACGCATTCGCAGTGCCTCCGGAGATAAACAGCATGACCTGGATTTCTTTATATGATCTATACTGCCTAGAAGAAAAGTTAGTTCAATGCTTTTGTCTTAAAATCAACATGTTAGAGCAGGAAGTGCACTATTTAAAGGTCCAAAGCTCCAGCAACTAGGCAGGCAACTTGCTTTTCTAGTCTGTGTATATCGGTTTAGTAAATGGTTGAAAAGACACTGGTGAAGAGAGGTATGTGAGATACTCTCCATAGGTGGACCAATCCCATGGAGAAGGAGTCAATAGGTGCAAAGTTTGGATTTGTTTTACATCAAAATGTACTCACTTCCCCTCCCCCCTAAAAAAATGCCAAACTCTCTGAACTCCACCATCTTCCATTTTGAAATGGGAGTATTTGTACTTTTATTCCACCAGGCTATTTTGAAGATTGCTTAAGGTGACAGATATCACAGGCTTAGCACAATACCTGGCACACAATAAAATGTTCAATAAATGGTAACTATTTTAAGGCCTTTAAAATGTGAGAGCCAAGAAGCATTCTCCTGTGTGTGTGTGTGTGTGTTTTGTTTTTTGGGTTTTTTTTTTTTTTTTTTTTTTTGCCAGATGGCTTCCTCACTCTGGGTTTGGCTGTTTCTTGGGAATGTATTCAGGAAGGGAAAAAAAATCAACAAATCAACTTAACATCGACCAGTACTTTCTACATACAACAGAATGCTTCGGGCTTTTGAGTGATCTAACAGGAATAGGACAGAGTCCTCCACCTGGAGGACAGAAGATAAGGCAACCCATGAAAACAGGTTAGAGATTCAAAGGACCGTGCACTTCACGTGGGTGGCAGGAGCTCTGTTTGTGGAAGGAGTGAAGCGGGAGGGAAGGCTCTTTCCAATTTGGATGGTTGGGAGGGTCCCTTGGGAGAGGGGCGGTATAGCTGGGATCATTTCCATCATTTCTCCTCTTCCACTGAAATGAAAACAAAAATTTGTCCCCCAGGTGACCCCTCTCAGGACGTGGCACCTGCACTTACTGGAATTCCAAAGAGGAGCCCTGTCCAAACCCTCTTCTCTCTCTCGCCCTCCCTACCTGGTCCTGGTGATTTTCAGCCCCTGAGGGTGGAGCTGTGCAAATGTTGGCTCCTCCAGTGGAAGCTGCTACCCTTGAGCCGCTCACATGTCCTTAATCTTTTCCTCAATATTCTCCTGCCCATCAGGTTGAGCTGCAGCCACCACGATAATATTTGTTTTTCCCCAAAGAGTAAAAGTTACACTGTAGTGATTTGTTGATTTGTCAATCTATCATTGTCTTCTCTCTGTCACTGGAAAAGATAGCTTATTCCAGGCAACTCACAGCTCATACTCCCCATTGGCCACCATGCTTTCCTCACCTCCATGGCCTCCCATCCAAGGAGCGTTGGACACTTATCTCCATCTGTCCATCAGAACACCCACCCTCCTGCCTTCTACCTGACAAGTACGGGACACCTCATCCTGGAGGACCCCACTCAGTGTCCCTCTTCTTTGCTCACCCTTCCAAGTGACATGGGTGTGCCTTGTCTGGGCAGTGCAACTCCCTGGGCTGAACTCAACTATTCCCGCAGTGGCACTGAAATTTCCTATGTTTATGTAATTTTTTATAGATACTGCACTGATTTTTTTAGTGGCAAATCGTGAGTCATTTATTTCTGTATCATCTCTGTTTAATCCAACACAGGATCTCATTAAATATTTACTGAAAATGAATACATGTATTTATGTGATCCTTAAGAGATGGATAAAATTTGGCCAAATTCAAGGAATCTGCCAAGGAAATGGTATGTGCAGAAGGCACAGCAAATAAAACATATTGCAAAGATAGTTAGATGTCCTTAAGAACCCAACAATGACCTACCTCTTCAACAATATAGAACTTCCTCTTGCAAGTTATTTACCTTCAAAACTGAAATGTAGCCATTCACTTTCAGTGACTCAGTAGGCTGAAGCAGGAAGAATGCTTAAACCCAAGAATTCAAGACTAGAATGAGCAGCATAGGTAGACACTGTGTAAAAAAAAAAAAAAGTCTAAGAATTAGTAACCTAATTTTCCATACTTTGTCAGGCTGGGAGTAAAGTTGTTTATCTCCTTCATTATTAATCTGGGTTGCATGCTCTTCTGCTTCTCAGAACACATAGCCCATCTGAAAACCCAGGCTTACGCAGAGTGCCCAGTGTCCCCAACAACTCTTGCATGGATGACATATGAATGGAGAAGTGGGGACAGGGGTGGTGCACAGCCATGGTGCAAGCATCCCTCTGTCCTTTTCCACTCCATAAAGAATACTCTATACTAATAAAAAGATACCAGAAAACCAGGAACACCTTCTACACTGTACCAAGCAAGAGAATCCTTTAAAAAAAAAATTCCGTTCTTCAGGATGCAAGTAAACCAGTCTCTACCCCGACAAAAATCATATCTGTAGTATTTTTTAATATCAGTTTGATGAGATCTAGGTTCTAAACAGGCCTGGTGCCATGTAATTTGCAGCATAATTTCACTGTCTGTTTATCTATCCATCCATCCACCCATTCATATGTATATAACACAGGCAGGAAATCTGGTGTCTGTTGCTAGTTCATAAATCAGTGTCTGCTCTCAACAACATCTGAATACAAATGTGATTAAATTTGATACCATGCCCATTTTTCATTTATCAGATTTCAGAATGCAAAGCCTTGGCAGCTGTCCTGTGGTAATGTTTTGCATTTAACCCCCTGATTCCCAGTGTCCCTGGACATATGAAGCCCCTGTGGAGGTAATGGAAATTCACTACTCTGCATATCAAAGAGAATTTTTTACTCAGTATATCTGGGAATGAGGAGTGAAAAGAGGGCTGGAAACAGCATGGGGAAACAGAAGGAGAACAGTGTGGCTGTTATTGAGCCATAAAGAACTTTGAGATCATCCAGCTCAGAGCTTCTCAGCATTCTGTGCCCTCCCCACTGCCTGGGGCTCTGGGTAAGAAGCAGCTTCTGGTTTCCCAGGTCCAAAGCAGGCCTGAAGTTCTGCATTTTTCACCAACTCCCAAGTGAGCCTCAGATCAAATGCTGGGCACTAGTGCAGCTGGCTGACTTCCTAATGTCTCTAGTCTTCTGGTTGGCTGGTAGGCTGAAGTTTTCCTCCCAAGAAGCATCATCAGTTGGGATTTCCTGGAAAAGAAACTTTGGTAATCATACTGGTACCAAACAAACCTACATGACCAATCACATTTTGGAAACTGAGCCCCCAAAAGAAAAGCAAACTGTTCAAGTTGAGACTCAGAGATGGATTCCCAGACAAGCACATTTTCCGCAAGTCTCCACAGAAATGAAATAGTCAGACTAGAACTCAGAAAACAATCCAAGGTATTCACAATAGGTCCCTTCAAATGGATCCTGATAGAGATAGATTATTCAGAATTAGAGTGAAGAACAGGAAAACAGAAAAAGTACCTGGCTGTCCCATGGGAAATGCCCACAAAAACCAAATCAAAACCCTAGCAAGAAGATCACTCACTGACCTCAGAGCCCACCTGGAGAAAGCCCATTTCCTTTGCACTTCCTTCATCTTCTAAAAACTCAGAAATACAGCTGAAACTCAGTTTTGAAGCTGTGCTTTGTAGAAACAGACAAGATTGTGGCTTCCCAAAGGTCCCCAAAATTTCCCAGCATATGCACACGTATCCTCACACCACCAGTGATTCCCAGATTGTCCCAGATCTACCAAGGATAGATTTTCCTTCCCATATGGAAAGTTCAACTGGGAAGAGTATCTTGAAAACTCTTCCTGATCTTTTTCTAAGTGGGTCAGGAATGAGATCTATTTTCCTCAGAAAATGAGATGATAGTCATCCAGGGGAACATGGATGTCAGAGGTTGGTGAGTAAACTGCAAATCCCTAAATTTGAAGGTGATTGGTATGGTGTCTCAGGGATAAGAAAATAACTAAAACAACCCCTGATTCTTGGTTTTGTTTTCTGCCCTTTTAAGTACCTGCACTCAACCTTGGTCCTCCTTCTGATCCATTATCAAGTCCATAGCAGCCTGATGCTACAAAATATCGAGGAATTTAATGTTACCTTATCTCATCACATAGGCACCGTAGTGCTATCACAAGACCACAAAAGGAGAGAGCGCACATTCACAATAGTCTTTACTACAGCATCTCTCTGTATCACTTTTATCCTTCATTGCTATAAATCCCATACATAGTCTATATAGGGCTCAATATCCATCCTAATCATGGTGTCAAGTATCCATTTGGGATCGAGAGTATATTTCCCTGTGGATAAGGATATAATTATATGTCTAAGTCCTTTTGGGAAATAGAAAACACATTTAATGCTTACTTTAAAAGACATAATTTTTAAAAAGAATTTACAGCACTTACAAAATGTAAGATTATATAAACAATGTATCCAAGTTTCAGAGAATTTGGGAGGAAGTAATCAGCACTCACACATCAGTGTGTTTAGGATCAAGTAGGGGTGTTTTAAGGTACATGCAATAGGTAAAATATGTCACTGTCACCTTAGCAAAGTATTTTTATTTCATCCTGGCAGAGTGCCTGAATCCTCCTTTCCTTTCACACTAAGTCAACAGGGGTCGTCTACTACAATTTTGCTCTGTAATTGTTTGGTATGTGTACGTGAATCAACAGCCTCAAAGTGCTCCGTAACTGGGAAACTTCCAGCCACTTGGTTGAAAGGAATAAGAACGTGTAGGCACAAATCAGATCTCAAACATTATTTTATTTACAAGGGAAAATTTTTGCAGATGTATCAATACCAAAATAGCGACTGATGTCAGAATATAGTAGGGCTGTGGAGTCATTTAAAAGCATGGTTGGAGGAAATGCAAAATTTCTGTCATTGGGATGTGGAATAAAATAATATAGTCACACAAGCATAACCTAGGTGCACATGTGTATTCACAGGAAAAAGGAAGTAGAAGTAAACATTCAAAATGTTTGCTAATGAGTCAAATGGAGCAGATAATACCTATGTTCTATAGCAGTTGGAGAAATCACAGGCTGGTTGTGTAATGCTGCTACAATAACGACCACTAAATTATCTATGCTATTAAAGTAATCTTTGACAATCACATTCACCACAGTTAACAGTGGCCGATGGAGGCTGGTATTACATGGGGTTTTTTTTTTTCTGCCTATGTTCATTTTACTGGGTTTTACGGAGCAACAAAATATAGATTTTGGAAAGTAAAACGCTATTAATCTTACTTTTAGCACATGTGTGCACCTGACAACTCCCTTCTCAATCTACCTGCATTCTAATGAGATTGACAAGACTCCAGTCTTCCCTGTCTTCCAGCACACATGGGGTTAACAGCAAGCCTCCGGCACTGAAGGCACACTGGTTATCTCTCAGGGAAGTCTGTCCCCAACCAATTCAGGACACAAAAGCCCAGGATGGCCGGGGGTAGGAGTACCACTCGTCATGTGTCTTTTCCTTGATTTTCAACACACACATACACACACAAAAAATTTTAAAAGAGGGAAGAGAAAGCAAATTCCCCTTTTGAAAAAACTAAGTGCTCAATACTAAGCTTTGCCCCCTCATTCCAAGTCACTAGCCTTATTAGGGAGGGATTCCTCATTTTGGCCGTGCTGTCTCAAGTAGGATGCTATTGACTGTGTGCACAAAAGCAGATAAAGCCCACAAATGAGTGCCTGGTCACTGCTACCAACAGGGAGATGTATAATCATACGTAAGAGACACCCTCCTCTCCTGCTGCCTGAAGTCTTTAGAAGGATTCTAAAGCCATATGCCACAGCATTCAGGTTACAGCGGGGCAGAACAGACAAGGCAAGGTGTCCCAGGGGGGATGGGCAGTAGATGGAAGGCTGGCCCCTCCCTCTTTTCTTCCACATCTCTTTGCCCTGCTAGTCCCTGAGCTCTTTCTCAGTGCTGCTGGAGCACAAACCTCTGGCCTGTGCACATGAAGTTCTCTGGGTTCAGCTATTTTTTTCAGCATGGTGAAACAAATGTTGAACCAACTGGAGCCGCTCCTTCAAGCTTCTATAAAGAAAAGCTTTAAATTTCTACTCAAAAAGAGCTTATTTTAATTGAGACAAAGAGTCGCTTCTCTGAGGCACTTTGAGTCAATTAATTGGGTATTTTAAAACATTAATAGGGGAAAAAATATTTGTTGATCTTTTCCAGAGATTTTTTTCATAGAAATTATGAAAGAGAATTGTTGAGTTATTAACTAAACTAGTGCTGGGGCCACAGAACCCCCAAGAGCTAAGTAGGTTTGGGGAGAGTGGAAATATATACAATGGTACCTCCGTTCACTCAGTTCTTTCCATGATTCTGGTTGCAAACCAAACTGAACAAGAACCGAAACAAATTTCTCCATAAGGTCAACATTGAACCTTATCACTGAATGTGATTCAGTTCTCATCCAACTAGGTTTGTGACCATAACCGTGGAAAGAACCGAGTTCATGAACCCAGATGGATACATAGATAGATAGACAGACAGTGAGACAGACAGACAGACAGATAGATTCTTTTTATCACATCAGCAAAATGCATCCATTCAATTAAGGAGCTACTTTTATACTGGCCCACAAATGTGTGCAAGTGTGAATGGGCACATGGGTGTGTGGGGTTGTGTGAGAGAAAGAGAGACAGAGACTGAGATGGAGGCAGAAGGCACAGCGCCAAAAGGCACTGGAAAAAGGAAGTAAGACAGTATGATAATATTTACATTCAGAAACGAAGGCAGACCCTTCACAATGACTAACTCAGTGATACCAAAAGAGCTGCGTGCCACTACTGGGACAGGTAACCCCTTGTAAACGTCAGTGTGAGGAGAAGGCATTCATAGCAACTAAACACCACTGTATTGTGAATTAAAACAACAAGAAAATTGTCAAGAAACAAAAATGAAGAGAAAATAGTTGAGGAACTAAGAAGGAAGAGAGGGCACTGTGTATTAACATTTTTCCAGACCCCTGAACAATCTCAACAATGGTAAAAATAAATTGATCATAGTTGGTGACTACATGTCAGTACTGTTTAATTAATTTTAGCTTCATCTCTCAGAAAGCTAACAAGATTAGTTTCAAATTATTTCTCTGCTCTACATGAAATCCTAAGCATCATCTTCTTTTTCTGTGACAACCACACACACACACATACACATGCACGCATGTGTGCCCAGGCACGTGCACACACACACAATATAGATGGTATAATTTGGGCTAAAGGCCACTCCCTTCCACTCACTTGAACCTGGGCAGCACTCCAGGACCAACCCCCTGACCTTTGTCCTAAGGCTCACTACCTGGGGGCAGAGATAAGAAAGACAAGGGCCGCTGAGCATGGCCTGGAAAATTCCAAAGTCCCAAGCCAGGATGCATGCACACCAGGCCTGGTAGCATAACCTAAAATGGCATTTCTTCACTTGGAGCTTCCTGAAGGTTCATGTACATAGACTGTATCTCATACAGACAATTATAACAGAGTGAGTTGTGGGAAAGGTTATGCACAGCAAACACTTCAGACCTGGCCCAGCAGCCTATCAATCACGTTGTCAGTCATGCTCTGGAAGAGCCAATGAGAGGTGACCTGGACCTGGCACAACATTTCAAATTACTGAACCCAATGTCCTTGGCATTTATGCCATTTTCCTTTGATTAGTATGAGCCTGCTCACTCTGAGCATACTGTCACTTAATTAAACTTTACTGTTCTTTTCTTACCAGTGTACATCAGATCCAAGTTTTTCTTCATCACACACAGGAAGTGAGGAACCTCCCTGAGACCCCATCTCTAAGGATAACACACATGCACACACACCACCACCACTACCAACATCAAAGAGTAGAGGGAGCCAAACATGTTCCATTTTCATTTCACTATTCATCTTTTCCACCCATGGGTTTCTGTTCTCGATACTTCGAAAAAATAACCAGAGCTGAATAAAAGAAACAGCACTGCTAGTGAAGATGTGTGGACTTCACAGGGGCATGTCACTCCTGGGGCAGACAGCTATGTAAATAAAGTAGTCAATTTAACTACAAGGAAACTTTGTGTTCATCTTCTAGAGATTGGAATGGAGGTGATGGCGGCGTGAGGAACCCCCTGGACTTCCGGGAAGATGGCGACCAGGTGAGCGGCAGAGGGAATCTCTCCCAGAGACCAATCCTATGCGTGCGGGTGTCCGGTCCGTGGATGCAAAATTCCAACTGATCGGGTTGCTCTCCGCGGCCTGAGCATTAAAGGGCCGGCTGGACAAGCCGGGCAGCGAGAAATGGGCGGATCCTGAGAGCTGGGCGCCCGAGGGATCAGTGCTGCGCTTGGGCCGCAGCTCGGCTCAAATCGCGTACAGCCGAGAGAGCGATTGCGGTGGGACGGATGCCTCCAGCTCCTGAACCCGATCGGCTTGGAGACAGCTGTAACCAGGATTTGTTGGAGGCAGTGGAGCAGAGGAAACTCAGAGAACGCGCTACTGGGACAGATTGCGCCAATCTGGGCAGCAGTCCGGGATCCCGCTCAGAGCCCCGCCCCCACAGCCGGCGCCGCGCGAACTGTAGCAGCTGCCATGGGCAGGATTTCTGAGTCGGGAAAAAGCTCCATCCAGGGAGATACATCTGAACGGCATTCCTGTCTGCACGATCCCAGGGTGAGTTGAGTGGGTGCTCTAACCGGTTTTTTCTGAGTCGGGAAGAAGCTCTGCCCAGCGAGTGACATCAAAGCAGCTTTAAGGACTGCAGGATCTCCCGGGTAGGAAGAGCTAGCTAGGCGCCCCAACGGGATTTGTGAGGGGGGAAAGAGCTCCACCCAGGGAGGAACACCTGAGTGGCCTGTCTGGAAGGCCGCTGGGGCGGCGAGCTGTTTATACGCCCCAGTCAGGTCTCGGGATAGGGAGTAGAAGCGGAAATCTCAGCAGACAGCTTAAGGGACATTCTCCCAAAGAGAAGTAAACATTGGAGCAGCCTCTGCAGCAGACCTTTGCCTGCTGAACTGCCTGGGGAATTTATAGCTCCACATTTCGAATCTGATACCCAAAAATGGGAAAACAGAGGAACAAAACGCAGTCTCAAAATTCAACCCCACCCAGAACAAGTTTTGAATGTGAGGATACAGGGGAACCAGGAAGCCACATACCTGCTAGTTATGAAACGATTGCATCCGAAATGAAACAATTCCAACAGGCCATAAAAGAGCTTAAAGAAGAAATAACCTACATACCCGCAATGATTTCTCAGACAAAAAACGAGCTGAAAACAATGACAGAAGAAATGTTCCGTTTACATAGAGAAGAAACAGACAAAAGACTAGAAGAAAATAGGAAACAAATGGAAACGTTACAAGAGCAATTTAGGAATGAATTACCAAGAATGAAACAGGTCCAAAGAGAATGCCAGGATTTGAAAACTAACGCTGAAAGCATGCAAAACCGTTTAAATGAAACCGAAGATAGAATTTCAGAACTTGAAGACAACATGGCAACTTATGAGCGTAAAAGGAAGAATCTCATGATATCATCAAAGACACAAGAAAAGTCAATCCAACAGCTGCAAGATGAGGCAAAACGTCACAATATTGGAAATATAGGAGTGTGTGAAACAGCAGGAGATCTCACAAATGATATAAAAAGAATATTTGATGAAATAATAGCAGAAAATTTCCCAAACAAGATAAAAGGTACTGAAGTTAAGTTAAGCGAGGCATATAGAACCCCAGTGATCCATAACCCAAAGAAAAACACACACAGGCATAAAATAGTCAAGATCCCAGATATCCAGCAAAAAAACACAATATTAAAAGCTGCTAGAGAAATGAAACAGATCACCTATAAAGGAAAGCCCATCAGAATCACAGCAGATTTCTCAACGGAAACCATGAAATCAAGAAGAGCTTGGAGCGAGATGCTACAGATTCTGAGACAAAACAACTTCCAACCCAGACTGATGTATCCTGCAAAATTATCCCTCAAATTCAATGGAGAAATAAAATATTTCCACGACAAAGAACAACTGAAAACTTCATGAGTGCCAAAGCAGCATTGGAAAAAGCACTAAAAGATATTCTAGACAGAGAAAAAATAGACCACAATCCCAAGAACAGCTATAGAAATAATTCCCTAAAGAGAACAAATAATTAAACAGTCAGCAAAAGAAGGAAAACTTCAAGTAAATAACATGACTAGAATAAGCCAACATATAACCATGATAACCATCACTGTAAATGGCCTCAATTCAAAAGTCAAAAGGAAAAGATTGGAAGACTGGATCAAGGAACACATTCCAACGATATGCAGTATACAGGAAAAACATTTCACTCAAAAAGAAATCCACAGGTTGAAAGTTAAAGATTGGAAAAAAATTCTCCATGCAACAGGTCCCCAGAAAAAAGCAGGGGTAGCTATTATGTTTGCAAACAATGTAAACTTCAAACCAAAAACAATCAAAAGACATAAAGAAGGCCACTACATACTAGTTAGGGGAAAGCTACAAGAGGAAGAGGTAACGATCCTAAACATTTATGCACCAAAAAATGGAGCCCCTAACTTTACAAGTCAAATATTGACAGACATAAAAAATCAAATAACTAATAATACTATTCTAATAGGGGACCTAAACACCCCTCTGACGCAAAGAGACAGGTCAACCAGACAGAAACTCAGCAAAGAAATAACAAACCTGAACCAAAAGTGTGAACAAATGGACTTAGTAGATGTATACAGAGTGTTCCACCCCACAGCATCAGAATACACATTTTTCTCAGCTGCACATGGGTCTTTCTCCAAAATAGACCACATTCTAGCCCATAGAGCATATCTACCTAAATGCAAAAGAATTCCAATTATCCCATGCATATTATCAGACCACAGTGCAATAAAATTGGAAATTAATGACAAAGAGAACTCCAAAAACCACATAAACACGTGGAAATTAGACAACAACCTACTGAATAACCAATTGGTCACACAAGAAGTTAAAGAAGAAATTAAAAATTACCTACAAATAAATGAAAATGCAAGTACAACCTATCGGAATCTGTGGGATGCAATGAAAGCAGTCCTCAGAGGGAAATTTATAGCAATGAAAGCATATACAAAGAAAATAGAAAGAGAGCAAATAAATAACCTAATGATACACCTCAAACTCTTAGAAAAAGAGCAACAAGCCAAACCAAGAGCCCAAAGAAGGGAGGAGATTATAAAACACAGGGAAGAAATTAATGCAATTGAGATGAAGAACACTCTACAAACAATTAGTGAATCAAAAAGTTGGTTCTTCGAAAGAGTAAATAAAATTGATAACCCCTAGCCAACCTTATCAAAAAAAGAAGGGAAAGATCTCAAATTAATGCAATAAGGAATGAAAAGGAGGAAGTCACTACAGATCCAAAAGAAATACAAAAGATCATTAATACCTACTTTGAAAATCTGTATTCCCATAGGATAGAAAATACAGAAGAAATGGACAAATTCCTAGAAAGGTACAAATTGCCAAAATTGAATCAGGAAGCCATAAAAATCCTGAATAACCCAATATCAATTAATGAAATTGAAAATGTCATTAAAAACTTACCAACAAAGAAAAGCCCAGGCCCTGATGGATTCATAGCAGAATTCTATAAAACATTTAGAGAAGATCTAATGCCAACACTCCTCAAACTCTTCAATGAAATCAAAAAGGAAGCAACTCTCCGCAACACATTTCTGGAGGCAAGTATTATACTGATACCGAAACCAGAGAGAGACCCAACCAAGAAAGAGAGCTACAGGCCAATCTCGCTAATGAACATAGATGCAAAGATACTCAACAAAATACTGGCAAATAGATTACAGCGAATCATAAGGAAAATTATACACCACGACCAGGTAGGATTCATTCCAGGAATGCAGGGATGGTTTAATATTCGCAAATCAATTAATGTAATACACTATATTAATACAGTCAAAGACAAAAACCACATGATCATCTCAATAGATGCAGAGAAGGCTTTCGATAAAGTCCAACATACATTAATGTTAAAAACCTTAGAAAAAATAGGAATAGATGGCCTCTACCTCAATCTGATCAAAGCCATCTACAACAAACCAACAGCCAACATCATGCTAAATGGACATAAACTGAAAAACTTCAATTTAAAGTCAGGAACAAGGCAAGGATGTCCATTGTCACCACTCCTATTCAACATAGTTCTGGAAGCACTAGCCAGAGCAATCAGACAAGAGAGAGAAATAAAAGGAATAAGGATAGGAAAGGAAGAAGTCAAACTATCACTATTTGCAGACAACATGATACTATACATGGAGGACCCCAAAAACTCCACAAGAAAACTCCTGGAATTAATTGACAAAT
>PVLD010031813.1:0-15334 GCA_004027595.1 Dinomys branickii
ATAAACTGCCAACCAACCTTATCAAAAAAGGGGAGAAAATCTCAAATTTATGCAATAAGGCATGAAAAGAGTGAAATCACTACAGATCCTACAGAAATTCAAAAGATCATCAACACCTACTTTGAAAATTTTTCCATGCATAGGGTAGAAAACTCAGAAGAAATGGACAGATTCCTAGATATGTATGAATTTCCAAAGTTGAATTAAAAAGATATAAAAATCCTGAATAAACCAATATCAATTTATGAGATTGACAGTGTGATTAAAAGGTTACCTGTTGGTTCTTTGTTAAGAAAAGCCCAGGTACTGATGGATTCACAATGGAATTATACAAGAAATTCAGTGAAGATTTAGTGCCAATTCTCCTCAAACTCTTGAATGAAATTGAAAAGGAAGCTATTCTACCTAACTCATTTCTGGAGGCAAGTATTATACTGATACCAAAACCAGAGAAGGACCCAACCAAGAAAGAGAACTATAGAGCAATATCCCTAATGAACATAGATGCAAAGATACTCAACTAAATACTAGCAAACAGAATGCAGCAAATCATAAAGAAAATAATAAACCATGACCAAGTTGGATTCATTCCAGGAATGCAGGGATTGTTCTACATACACAAATCAATAAATGTAATACACCATATCAATAGAGCCAAAGACAAAAACCACATGATCCTCTCAATTGATGCAGGAAAAAGTTTTCGACAGAGTCCAACACAAGATCATGACAAAAATCCTACAGAAAATAGGAATAAATGGTCTTTATCTCAATCTGATCAAAGCCATCTATGACAAACCAACAGCCAACATCATACTAAATGGAAAAAAACTGAAATCTTTCACTGGAAAATCAGGAACAGGATAAGAATGTTCACTGTAACCACTCTTATTCAACATAGTTCTGGAAGCATTAGCCAGAGCAGTTAGAAAAGACAGCATAATAAAAGTAATAAAGATAGGAAAGGAAGAAGTGAAGTTATCATTATTTACAGATGACATGATGCTCTACATGGAAGACTCCAAAAACTCCACTGAAAAACTCCTAGCATTAATACACAAATTCAGTAGTGAACATACAAAATCAATAAAATTCCTATATACAAAAACATCAAACACACTGAGAGAGAAAATAAGGAAACCATACATTTCAAAATAGCATCCAAGAAATTGAAATATTTAGGAATCAATCTAACAAAACAAGTAAATAGCCAATGCAGGGAAAACTACAGTATTCTGAAAAAAGAGATCCAAGAGTATTTCAGAAAGTGGAAGTATTTGCCTTGATCCTTGATAGGAAGAAGCAACAGAATGAAAATGCTAAAATGAATATATTCCCCAAACTGCTGTACAAATTTAAGGCAATCTCAATCAAAATACCATTAATACACCTCACAGATCTAGAGAAAACATACCTAAAATTAATCTGGAACCACAAGAGACCAAGAATAGCAAATGCAATCCAGAGTAACAGAGGCGAGGCAGTGAAATCACAATCCCTGACTTGAAATTATATTACAAAGCTACTGTTATAAAATCAGCATAGTACTGGCAAAAAAACAGACCTAAGGATCAATGGAAGAGACTGAAAAATGCAGTCCCTACCACAAACACACTTAGTCACCTTATCTTTGATAAAGGGGCCAAACAAGTTCACTGGAAGAAAGATGGCCTCTTTAATAAATGGTGTTGGAAAAACTGGTTTGCCACATGCCAAAGACTGAAACTAGACCCATGTTTATCATCATGCACTAAATTAAAGTCAAAATGGATTAAAGATCTCAATGTTAAAGCAGAAATATTAAATCTACTGGAAGAGAAAGTTAGAAATATTAAAGACATAGATATAGACAGAAAATTCATGAAAACAAACCAACCTGCTTGGGAAATTCTTCAAAGAATCAGTAAATGGGCTCTCATCTTATTGAAAAGTTTCTGCACATCTAAAGAAATCATCAGCAGAGTAAAAAGAAAACCCACAAACTGGGAAAAAATTTTAGCCAACTGCCCCTCAAACAAAGAACTTCTATCTCAAATATAAAAAGAATTTTAAAAAATCAAGTCCCCCAATTGTATTTTTTTATTGAAAGGAACATTTGATATTTAATGGCTCGATCATTCTTACATGTGTGTATTTGTTTATCAGAGTAACCAATATGAAAATAAAAATTAACATTGTTAATTTCTTTTTCCCTCATCTGAAATTCTGTATTGTTTTTGTGTTGTTTCATTATGTCTATGTTTGTTAATATTTTTTGGTTCTTTTATCTCTAAAAATAAAATTAAGAAAAAAACTGAATGACATATTCCACAAGGAAATGTATAGTACAAAAGATATCAGACATCAATAACTGAAAAATTTTTTAAACTTATAGAATTCATCTATTGCAGAAATGATCAGTATGAAGACAGCATGTGTGGTATTGATGACAAAATAGTTAAGTATAATGAAGTCCTCAAAGAAACCAAAAAGAGAATAAAGAAACAAGTTCTGTGCATCAACCAGTAGATGACAACAAGAAGGCTATTCTAGGATTAGTCAGAGTTAGAGAAAAACTAGAAGGTGGCACAGATGGACTCAATAACATGCTTATAGAACTCAGAGAAGAAAATTTCCCAAATTTAAGAAAATAATTTAAAATACAAATAAGCAAGGTTTATAGAACATCAAATGATTATGATAAGAAAAGAAGCTGACCAAGACATATCCTTATTAAGTAATTAGATATCCAGCAAAACACCAGAATTTTAGAAGCAGCCAGAAAACAACCAAAAAATAACATGTAAACTAATTAGAAACATAGCAGATTTCTGAACACAAACCATAAATGTCACAAGTGTTTGCAATGAAGGATTTCATGCCCTAAATGCAAATAACTTCAAACCCATATTAACCTACTCAAAACAGCTATTCTTCATAGTAAATGAAGAAATACAGTACTTCTGAGTGACAAACTCATAAGATATATGAGTGTTAAACCAGTTTAGAGAAAATATTTAAGTATATTCTCAAAAGAAGCAACAAATAAGACACAGATAAAAACAGAGGAAACTAATGAGCACAGTGAATAAACAGCAAGAAAAAAATCAGAAAAACAAAACTAAAACATTCACCAATAGATAGAGATGCAATTACAGTAAGTAACCAACACATCTGAGTGATATATCTCAACATTAATGACCTTTACTCTCAAATGAAAAGATACAGTCTGGCAAACTAGATTAATAAACAGAATCCAACAGTTTGTTATATTTGAGAAATTCATCTAATCCAAAAAGATATTCATAGACTACAAATTAAGGAATAGAAAACAACATTTCATGCACGAGGACTCCAAAACCCTGTAAGGGTTGCAATTCTATTAACTTGCAAACTTAAAGCTAAGACTGATCCAAAAAGAAAAGGTAAACAAATGCTAGTTAAGAGTACAATACAAAAGAAGAGTTAACATTAACACACACATATGAAGTGAATACTGCAGCACTTACCATGATGAAAAAAACTGCTGTAAGTAAAAAATCAAATAACTAACACAATCATAGCGGGGGATTGTAATACCATACTTTTGCAAAGACATAGATCAATTCAACCATAAAACAATAAGAAAATATCATAATTGAATCACACCATTGACTATATGAACTTAATAGATATATACAGGATATTCCATCCCTCTTCAACAAAGTATACATTCTTTTTGGCAACACCTGCTACTTTTTCCAAAATAGATCACCTACTAGTCTACAAAGCCTACTTGAATAAATATAAAAGAATAGAAATTACTCCATGTATAATATCAGACCACTGCTCAATGGAAATTGAAATCAATGAGAGAAGAAATTTTGGAAAAGACAAAGTACCAGAAAAATTAATAATATATTGTAAACAGCATAGAAGAAATAAAAGAAATTTAAAAGTTTCAACAAGTTAGTGACAATGAAGGTACAATTTGACAAAAATTCTGGGACACTATGAAAGCAGTTCTAAGGAGAAAATTCAGCACAATTACTGCTTCCATTAGGAAAACAGAGCAGGCTCAAATACACAACCTTATGAGAAATCTTAAGATTCTTGAGAAACAACAAACTAGCCCCCAAAAGAAATTAAGAAGGAAAATTTTAAAGTGAGACTGGAAATCAATGAAATTGAAACTAAATAAAAACTATCCACAAATTGAAGGTCTGGTTCTTTAAAAGGGAACATAATAGAGATAAGCCCCTAGGTAGACTTACCAAGAGAAAGTGAGGAAAGATTCACATCAATGCAATTCAAAATGAAAAAATGAAATCAACAGAAACACTGTGGGGATTCAGATGATGTTAACTATTTTGGAAAATATTATTTCAACAAATTAGCAAATTTTGAGAAAAGGACAGGCTTTCCAGACACATATATAGTATCAAATCAAAGTCAATGAGTTAGAAATATGTTAAACAACCCAATAACAAGCAATGAAATTGATAAAATAATAAAGTCTATTCACTAAGGAAAAGCCCTGAACACAATGGAATCCCTACTGAAAAGCCTTTAAGAATGTTATGGCACCAATACTCCTAAAGATCTCTAAGAAAATTTAAAGGACTGCAGTGTTCCCAAGCACATCTACGCATGCTAGTGCCACTCTGATTCAAAAACAGGAGATACTGGCTCAGATGGCCCACAAACCACTAACACCAGGGTTCGAATCTGGGCCCTCCCTGCGTGTGCCCTGCACCAAATGAGGTATTAGAATAGGTGGTCCATGAACTGTTGACACCTCAGTTTTCCCTCTGGGATTTGCAAGCCCCTTGACCTCCGAGTGGTCACAGAAACAGGCAGTCTGTGATCACCACCAGTGCAGCCTATGTTGGCTCCTGCATGCATGCTCACCTGACTGTAGACACCGAATCAGGTGGTCCATGAATTGCTGACCTGTAGTTCATTCCTGGGCTCTGTCTGTGCCCTGAACTCTCTGGAAACACAGGACCAAGTGGTCTATGATGATGCCACCAGTGCAGCCTGCTTCTGGGGCATATGCATGCCCTGAGCTGCTTGGGGATACTTGATCAGGTGGTCTGCGATCTGCAGACATTGCAGTTCATGTCTGGGATCTGGGAGAACTAGGTACGCTCTGCGAACCACCAGAAAACCCCAGAGTGAGCAGCCCATTTCAGTGGCCACTGATGGGCAAGCTTGCATACCGCAAAAACTAGCGATGCTTGCAACCTTTTCTAAGCTTCCAGGTAACAAGGAGACTGGGTGCTCTGCTTCTGACAACAAAAATGACAAGACGAAGGACTGACATGCAATCTCAGAACTCCAACCCACACAGAACAAGTCCAGGAGACATTGACATAGAACTTGATAAACACACACTTGAAATTACTGAAATGATTGCAATGGAAGTAAAGAAACAACTCCATTAGACCACAGAAGACATCAGATCAGAAATAATTTCTCAGGTGAAAAATGAAATGACAACAATAATGAAAGATTTGCTCAGCATGTCTAAAGAAATACAAGAAATAGATGAGCATAGGGAACTGATGGAAACATTAAATGAAAAATATAAGAGTGAAATAGATTGCATGAAACAGATTGAAAGAGATATCCAGGAAATCAAAACTTCCATTGAAAGCAGGCAAAATTATTTGAATGAAGCTGAAGAAAGAATTTCAGAACTTGAAGACTGCATGGCAGCTAATGATCACAAAAGGAAGGATCTCTTCAAATTAAAAAAGAACCAGAAAAATCAATTCAACAGCTGCAACATGAGGCAAAGAGAAATAATGTAAGACTAACAGGAGTCAACAAAATAGCAGGAAGCAACACAAATGACATACAAAGAATATTTGCAGAAATAATAGCAGAAAATTTCCCAAGCATGGAAAACGATTTGGACAGAACTCCAACCAGCCATAACCAAAATAAAACTACACCCAGACATATAATAATCAAGATCCCAGACATACAGCAAAACAACAGAATATTAAAAGCCACAAGAGAAATGAAAAAGATCACCTATGAAGGAAAGGCCATCAGAATCACAGCAGATTTCTCAACACAAACTATCCAATGGAGAAGAGCTTGGAGTGAAGTACTACAGGACCTGAGACAAAACAGCTTCCAACAAAGATTGATGTATCCTCAAAACTATACTTCAAATTTAATGGAGAAATAAAATATTTCCATGACAAGGAACAACTGAAGAAATTCATGAGTGCCAAACCAACCATAGAAAGAGTACTAAAAGATATTCTAGACAGAGGAAAAAATGATGACGATTTCAAGAACAACAATTGAGAGGAACCTGAAGCAAAGCAAGCAATTAAATAGACAGAAAAAGTAGGAAACCAACAGCAATTAAATAACATGACAATAGTAAGCCAACACATATCAGTTATAGCCATTAATGTAAATGGTTTCAGTTCAGCAGTCAAAAGAAACAGACTTGCAAAGAGAATTGAGAAACAAAATCAAACAAGATGCTGTATACAGGAACAGACACAACCACAAACATGCTGAGCCACCTAGTCTTTGACAAAGGGGCCAAACAAGTTGAACGGAAGAAAGATAGCCTCTTCAATAAATGGAACTGGAAAAACTTGCTTGCCACTTGCCAAAGACCAAAAATAGACCCAAGTCTATCACCAGGCACCAAACTCAAGTCAAAATGGATCACAGATCTCAATATTAAAACAGAAACACTAACTCTATTGGAAGAGAAAATGTAAAAATCTTGAAGACAGGAGTAGGCAGAGAGTTCAGGAACAAAAACAAACCTCACAGGAAATACTTCAAAGAATGAGTAACTGGATTCATATCTTACTGAAATGTTTTTGCACATCTAAAGAAATCACCAACAGAGTAAAAAGAAGACCCACAAATTTGGGGAAAAATATTAGCTGCCTATCCCACAGACAAAGGACTTATATCTAGAGCATATAAAGAATTAAAAAACATCAGCCCTCCCAAATTCAAAGACCCAATTGAGAGTCTCCACCCTCTGTTCAACTGGTGCAGACTGGAGGTCCTCATGCAAAAGGTCCAGGAGCTGTTAACACAGGGCTTATGTTGGGGCCCTCCTGGCAGATGCCCTGGGTAACCAGATGTACTAGGGCAAGGGGTTCACAAGCTACTCTCACTGCAGTTTGCATTTGGGCTTTATATGCACCCTGACCATCTCAAGGTCCCAGACACAGGCAGTCCCTCATCATCAGGAGCGCAGCACACATTGGGCTCCTGTGTATGCCCTGAGCTAACTAGAGACACAGAATCAGGTGCTTAACAATCTGTTGACCTTCCAAATTCGTGTCTGGCTTCTGCCTATGCCCTGAACTGCCTGTCTGAGACCTGGGAGAACCAGATACATTTCCCCATCTACCAGAAGACCCCAGACTAAGCAGCGCATCTCAGCAGACACAGAGGGGAAAGCCTGACCACCAGGAAAACTAGGGCCACTAGTGACCTTAGCTGAGCTTCCAGAGAAGAGGGAGACTGAGCTTTCTGCCTTAAGCATCAAAGATGAAAAGGCAAAGGACTGAAATGTAATCTCAGAATGCCACTACACTCAGAACAAGTCCAAGGGACTTATACATAGGAGAACTTGGTAAACACACATCTGAAATTGCTGAAGAGATTGCAAGAGAAGTAAAGAAACAACTCCATCAGGCCATAGAAAAGGCTAGATCAGAAATAATCTCTCAGGCAAAAAACAAAATGACAATAATAATGAAAGAATTGCTCAGCACATCTAGAGAAGAAATAGATAAAAAAATAGATGAACATAGGCAAGGGATGGAAACATTACATGAGTAATATATGAATGCATTAGAATGCATGAAACAGACTCAAAGAGATTTCCAGGAAATGAAAATTTCCACTGAAAGCTTGCAAAACCCCTTGAATGAAGCTGAAGGTAGAATTTCATATCTTGAAGACAGCATGGCAGCTAGTGATCATGAAAGGAAGGACCTCTTAAAATCAACAAGGATCCAGGAAAAATCAATTCGATAGCTGCAAGATGAGGCAAAGAGAAATAATGTCAGAATAATAGGACTCAAAGAAATAGCAGGAGGCAACACAAATGTCATAAAAAGAACATTTGCAGAAACAATAGCAGAAAATTTCTCAAGCATGGAAACAGAACCTGAGATACAGGTAAATGAGGCATAGAGAACTCCTCCTAGTCATAACCATAATAAAATTACACCCAGACATAATAATCAAGATCCCAGATCTCCAGCAAAAGACGAAAATATTAAAAGTTGCTAGAGAAAATAAACAGATTACCTATAAAGGAAAGCCCATCAGAATCATGGCAGACTTTTCAACACAAACCATCCAATTGAGAAGAGCCTGAAGTGAAGTATTACAGGTCCTAAGACTAAACAGCCTCCAAACAAAACTGACGGATCCTGCCAAACTATGCTTCAAGTTTAATGGAAAAATAAAATAATTCCATGACAAATAGCAACTGAAGAAGTTCACGAGTGCCAAACCATTCTTACTAAAAGTACTAAAAGACATCCTAGACAGAGAGGAAAATGACTGCAATTTCAAGAACAATAGAAAGGAACCCTCAAGTGGAGCAAGCAGTTAAACAGGTAGAAAAAGTAGGAAATCAACAGCAAATAAATAACATGGCAATGATAAGCCACTGCATATCAGTTATAACCATGAATGTAAATGGCTTCAATTCACTATTCAAAAGAAACAGGCTCACAGAGTGGGTTAAGAAACAAAATCAAGTGATATGCTATTTACAGGAAACACATTTTACTCAAAAGAAAGTCAATTGAATGAAAGTCAAAGGATGGACAACAATTTTCCACACAATAGAAACACAGAAAAAAGTCAGTATACCTATTATGTTTGCAGACAATGTACACTTGAAACAAAGAACAATTGATAGAGATAAAGAAGGTCACTACATACTTGTTAGGGGGAAAACTTCAAGAAGAGATAACAATCACAAACATGTATGCACCAAATATCGGAGCCCCAAACTATATAAGGCAAACCTTAACAGACATGAAAATCCAAATAATTAACAACACTATTGAAATTGGGGACCTCAACACTCATTTGACACAGAGAGATAGATCAACTGGACAAAAAGTCAGGGAAGAAATAACAGATATAAACCGATTTAGTAGATGTATAAAGAGCATTCCAACACACAACATCAGAATACATGTTTTTCTCACCTGCACATGGAACCTTCTCTAAAATAGACCACATTCTAGCCCATAGAGCATTCTTACTTAAGTGCAAAAGATATGAAATTATGCCATGCATATTATCTGACCACAGTGTAATGAAATTGGAAATTAATGACAAAAGGAAGTCCAAAAACTCCATAAAAGCATGGAAATTAAACAACAACCAATTCAGCAACCAATGGGTCACAGAAGAAATTAAAAAATATGTACAAACAAACAAAAATGTAGGTACAACTTACTGGAATTTGTGGGATACAGTGAAAGCAGTCCTCAGGGGAAAATTTATAGTGGTGCACTCACACATAAGGAAAACAGAAAGACAACAAATAAATAACCTAATGTTGCACCTCTAAATTTTATAAAAAGAAGAACAAGTCAAGACCATAGCCCAAAGCAGGGAGAACATTATGAAATTAGGGCAGAAATTAATACAATTGAAATGAAGAAAACACTAAAAAGAATAATGAAACAAAGAGCCTGTTCTTTAGAAGAATAAGTTGATAAACCCCTAACCAACCTTATAAAAAGAAAGGAAAATGCTCATATTCATGCAAAAAGGAATGAAATCACTACAGATCCCACAGAAATCCAAAAGATCATTAATACCTACCTTGAAAATCTTTGATCTGATAGTATAGAAAACTCAGAAGAGATGGACAGATTCCTAGATATATATGAATTACCAAAGTTGAATCTGGAAAACAGAAAAATCCTGAAAAACCTAATATCAATTAATGAGATTGAAAATGGGATTAAAAACTTACCAACAAAGGGAACCCCAGACCCTGATGGATTCACAACAGAATTTTACAAGAAATTCATAGAAGATTTAATGCCAACACTCCTTGAACTCTTCAGTGAAATTGAAAAGGAAGCAATTCTCCCAAACTCATATCTGGAGAGAAGTATTATACTGATTCTAAAACCAGGGGAAGACCCAACAAAGAAAGAAAAGTACAGACCAATCTCTCTAATGAATATAGATGCAAAGATACTCAATAAAGTACTAGCAAATAGAATACAGCAATTCATCAAGAAAATCATACACCATGACCAAGTTGGATTCATTCCAGGAATGCAGAGATGGTTCAATATTTGCAAATCAATTAATGTTATATACCATATCAATAGCCAAAGACAAAACAAAAACCAGCCAAAGACAAAAACCAAATGATCATCTCAATCTCATCAAGGCCATCTAAGACAAACCAAGAGCCAACATTATACTAAGTGGAGAAAAACTAAAATTTTTTATTTCAAAATCAGGAACAAAAAGAGGAAGTCCACTGTCACCACTCCTACTCAGCATTGTTCTGGAAGCATTAGCCAGAGCAATTAGACAAGAGAGAGAAATAAATAAAATAAAGATAGGAAAGTAAGAAGTAAAATTAGCACTATTTGCAGATGACATGATATTTTACATGGAAGACCCAAAAAACTCCACCACAAGATACCTTGAATTAATTGACACATTAAGGAATGTAGATGGATACAAAGTTAATGCCCCAAAATCCATAGCATTCCTATACATGAACAACAAACAGCATGAGAGAGAAATTAAGGAAACCATACCTTTCACAATAGCATCCAAGAAACTGAAATATTTAAGAATCAATCTAACAAAAGAAGTAAAAGATCTATTCAATGAAAACTACAGTACTCTGAAAAAAAGAGATCAAAGAGGATTTCAATAAATGGAAAAATATTCCTTGCTCATGGATAGGAAGAACCAACATTGTGAATATGGCCATGCTACCAAAATTGTTGTACAGATTCAATACAATTCCCATTAAACTACTATTGGAATATCTCACAGATCTAGAGAAAACATTCCTTAAAGTCATCTGGAACCACCAGAGACCCAGAATAGCAAAAGCAATCCTGGGCAACAAGGACAAGTCAGGTGGAATCACAATCCCTGACATGAAATTACGCTACCAAGCTACTGTGATAAAATCAACCTGCTACTGACTATAAAACAGACCAGAGGATCAATGGAGCAGACTGGAAGATGCAGGTACAAGCACAAACACACTCAGCCACCAATCTTTGTCTAAGGGGCCAAACATAGTTAGTGGAAGAAAGATAGCCTCTTTAATAAATGGTGCTGGAAAAATTGGCTTGCCACCTGCCAAAGTATGAAAAGAGAACCAAGTCTATCACCATGCAGCAAATTCAAGTCAAAATGGATCACAGACCTCAATATTAAAACTGAAACACTAAATCTATTGGAAGAGAAATTAGGTAAAAACCTTGAAGACATAGGAGTAGGCAGAGAGTTCATGAACCAAAACCAAACCACAAGGAAAATACTTCAAAGAATCAGCAACTGGGATCTCATCCTACTAAAAAGTTTCTGCACATGTAAAGAAATATCCAGCAGAGTAAAAAGAAAGCCCACAAACTGGGAAAAAATTTTAGCTGACTGTCCCTTGGACAAAGGTCTTCTATCTAGAACATATAAAGAATTAAGAAGTATCAGCTCCCCCAAATTCAAAGACCCAATCCAAAAATGGGCATTGGAGATGAACAAACAGTTCTTAAATTAAAAAATACAAATGTTAAATAAATACATGAGAAAATGTTCAACATCATTAGTCATTTGAGAAATACAAATTAAAACAACGCTGAGATTTCATCTCAACCCATTAAGAATGGCTGTCATTAAGAAATCCACCAATAACAAATGCTGAAGAGGTTGTGGTGAAATAGGTATTCTCCACTGCTGGTGGGAATACAGATGGGTGAAACCACTGTGGAAATCAGTTTGGAGATTCCTCAGCAAACCAGGTCTAGAGGCCCCATTCAAACCAGCTATTTGTCTTCTGGGTATTTGCCCAGAAGAACTGAAAACTTCATATCACAGCAATATATGTGCACCCACGTTTATAGCAACGCAGTTTGTAATAGTTAAGTCGTGCAAGCAACACAAATGTCCATTCACTGAGGAATGGATAAAAAAGTTGTGGTGTTTTTATATACTGGAATATTAGCCAGCTACAATCAAAGATAAACTGGGTGCTTTTATAGGGAAATGGTCACAACTGGAGAGCATACTCATAAGTGAAATAAATCAGGCTCACATGTGTAAACATAATATTATCTCACTAGTATAAGAACCTGAAAGTGTGAATAAAATTAGGATATATGAAAGACATTGTGAAACAGAAGGAAAATGCTCAAAAGTAAAGAGCAACTAGGATGAGAGCTAAAAGAAAAAAAGAAGAGGAAAATTATATTTATATATGTAAACATGATAGCCAACATAGTTGTAGTACTGATTTCTATTACTTTATTGAAACAGTTAATGATTAATTATTTGATCAGTGTTACATGCCTATAATTGTTCTCCTGAGTAGCTACTTTGAAGAAATTAATATGTAATACAACAATCATTGCTAATTTCCTATCACCTTTTCTGAATTTCAATATTGCTTGTGTTGTTCTTGTGTAATTTTGTAAATGTATCTGTGTTTGTTAATATGTTTTCATTCTTTTATTTTTTAAAATAAAGAAGGGCCATACCTTAATATGATAAAAGATATTTCTGATGAAGCAACAGCCAGTATTGCTCCAAACGGTGAAAATCTGAAAGCATTCCCTTTAAAATCAGGCACAAGACAGAAATGCTCACTATCACTGCTTCTATTCAATGTACTACTCAAAATATTAGTAAGAGCAATTAGGCAAGATAAAGAAATAAAATAGATATACATAGGAAAGAAAGAACTGAAATTATCCCTACTTGTGGATAACATGATACTCTATATGGAAGATTGACAGAATTCTACCAAACCTTCTTAGAATTAATAATGAATTTCAGCAATGTAGCCGGATTCAAGATCAACAGATAAAAATCATTAGCACTAGTGCACACAAACAATAAATGGAATGAAAAGGTGACAATCAAAAAATATCATTCACAGTAGTTTCAAAAATATGAAATATCTAGGAATTAACCTAACCAAGGAAGTGAAAGACCTCTACAAAGAAAACTACAGTACTCCATAAAACAAGATTAAAGGAGACATCATAAAATGTAAAGATGTCCCTTGTTCCTGGATAGGCAGAGTTAATATTCTCAAAATGACATAATCTCCAAACTAGTACACAGACTTAATGTAATCTAAATCAAAATACTAATAGTATACCATACAGATACAGAAAAAAATCCTGATATTCATATAGAAGCCTAAGAGACCCAAAAATAGCAAAAGAAATGTTGGGCAAGAAGAGCAAAGCAGAAAACAGCAATACCTGATTCCAAGCTATAGAAAAAGGCATGATTCTGAAACAAAAATAGTCACATGCATCAGATGAGCATAAATGAGGACACAGAAACTTCCCTAGACACACTGGCGTATTTGATCCTTGACAAAGGGGCCAACAGGATATGTTGGAGGAACGAGCCTATTCCACAAATCTTGCTGGGAAAACTGGTTATCCGTGTGCAGAAGATTGGAACTTTACCCTTATCTCTCACCATATACTAAATTAAAATAAAATAGGTCAAAGATCTAAACATTAAAACAGAAGTGTTAAACCTACTTGAGGGTAAAATAGGTAAAAACACTTGAAGACATAGGTAAGATGTACGTAAGGTGTCTTGGTTACTTTTCTTTTGTTGCTGAGACAAAATACCCAATGCCCAAAGTTGAAGAAGGAAAGGTTTATTTAGCTTACAGTTTGTGGAGGTTTCAGTGCATACTTGGCTGGTTCTGAGCCAGAGTGGCACATGGCAGAGGGCAAACATTCATGGCAGCAGAAAATAGCAAAAACAGCCAGCAAAAGGGACAAATGGCAGGCAAGTGTAGCTCTACACAATCTCCATGCCGTCCTCTTCCATAGGCTCAGGATATATACAAAGTAAGCACCCTGGCTTCCTGCTGAATCACTCAGCCAAACCCCTAGACTCCCCAAGTTGACACAATGTATCAACCATAACGTAAGGATATTCTAAAGTGAACCTCAATCATACAAGAAATAGCAGCAAGAATCAGTGAGTGGGATTATATCAAATGGAAAAACATCTGTACAGAATAACAATCAATCAGAATGAAGAAACAACTGACAGAATGGGAAAACTTTTATCAGCTACTTCTCAGGCAGAAGACTAATATCTAGACTACAGACAGAACTAAAAAAATTTAAACCTCCTAGAATTAAAGATCTAGGCAAGAAATGGGCAATAAAAATAAACAAGTACTTCACAGAGAAAGAAATACAAGTGATTGACAAATATATTTTAAAAATGTTTGACTTCTCCAGCCATTAGAAAAATGCAAATTAAAACATTGATATTCCATCTTGCTCCAGAAAGAAAGGCTATCTTTACAAAATCAAAGAATAATAAATTCCGGCAAGGCTGTGGCAAAAAAGTAACCCTCCACTGTTGGTGGCAATGTAAACCAGTGAAAACATTATAGAAATCAGTATAGAGATTTCTCAAAGAACTTAAAGTAGAAATTTTATATCACCCAGCCATTTCCCTCCTAGGTATTTTCCCCAAACAGCTTAACATATACTAGAGCAATACATGTATAACAATATTTATAGCACCAGAATTTGTAAAATTTAAATCATGGAAATAGCCTGTATATTGATCAACAGATGAGTGGATAAAGAAAATGTGCTATCTATATATAATGGAATATAGCTCTGGTATAAAGAATGACGGATATGAGAGATTTTTAGGAAAATGGATGTACCTGGAAAATATAATGTTGAGTAGAATAAATGAGATGTACAAGCTTAAATACTGTACATTTCTCTCACTTGAATGAGGCAAAGTACAAATGGAATAACAAACAATGAGTAAAAGGGAACAAGATAGATCTCTTATAATAAGAAAGTGTTCCAAGAAAAATATCATGAGGGATGAGGAAGAGGGGAAGGGGAAATAATTATAAGAACAATATGCCATGTACAGGAACCCAACAACCCCAGTTAATGTTAACATTATATGCCTTAACATGTATTAGTATTAGTAATATCAAGAAGAATGAAAAATGGGATAGAAGAATTGGAGGATGCTGGAGAGAAGGGGAAGGAAAGGGAAAGGTATTTTAAAAAGAAATAAGCTGTGATATGCACATGTGACTACTCCCCAATATTATAAATTGCATGGACGA
>PVLD010031814.1:0-15333 GCA_004027595.1 Dinomys branickii
TGGGACTTTCCCACGTCTCGCCCCGGCAGCCTGGTCCGCCCTACCACATCTCCCCCGGCATCTCAGAGAAATTCGCCCAGTTTAAACTTCCCAGCCGAGGTTCCGGCATTCACGCTCACCAAGTCTGTCTCGAGCTGGTGGTGTTTATTAAGGAGGTTCGCTCCCTTGCTGCTCACCCGGTCGCCATCTTCCCCGGATCTCTACATTTGTTTTTAATATGAGGAATTAGAGCCCAAAACCGCAGATCTGACTCAGACTCTCATAGTGAATTACGAGAACTACAGGCTCCCTAAGCAAAGAACAAAAGCTGTGCAGAAAGGCAAAGCAAAGGATTGGGACTGGCAGGCTCTGAAGCTGCTTAGACAACGCACTTGATTAAATCCTATTTATGCTGGTAATCAGGAAAGGTTTCAAAAATCACTTTGGAGAAGGTGAAGCTGTGGCAATAAGCTCTGCCTGCTATGGCTCCATGTCCCACACATGAAGAGGAGGCAGCCACAAACTCACCTGCCAGGGGCCACTGTGCAGGGACTCTCTGGAGAGGCACTGAGCCCATCACACAGCTGCCTGGACTGGCCCCAGCTTCTTGCATGTTCTGCAGGCTACAGCTTCAATCCCCAAACCCATCTCTCTCACACATGTCCACATAAAAGAAATAAAGGCATCAAGAAATCATAAAGGTGTAAAATGGAGTTCAATATGCAAGAAGGGATTTTAGAGTTAAGAACGCAACTTTAAATGATTGTGTGTATTCCCTTCCCACATCTGCTTTCAGTCTCCACAAGCCACAGGGGAGCTCTGGCTCACCAGGCAGCTCACCTGTTGGTCCTTAAACCCAGTTAGAGTCCCACCTTCTCCCTTGCTCTCTAGCCTGGCTCTCGCCTCACCTTGGTGGCATTGTGTACTGCTCTTTTATGGCTCCCCCGGACCCACAGACCATGATGCCTTAAAGGGAGGCTCTGGCCCGGGACCTCTGTATCCTCACCACCTAGCCCAGAGCCAGGTACATCCTGAGCCCCAGATAAATACTGGCTAAAGACTGTCAAGTTGGAGAGTAAACTGGTCCACAGGAGGGAATTTTCCCCATCATTAAAGCTCTATCCTATAACTCATGCTTATCTTTAAGCAACATTCTTCCTTTTCTCATGTTGTGTTTCCAACAGACAACCCTTCAGACTTTCTCTCACAGCTTCTTCGCAGAACTGCCCAGCTTGGTGGATGACTCACCCTGGGTGTCAGCATGAGCCTGATTCTAGTATGCTCTGACTGCCACTGTACCTTCCTTTACACCCACTCCTTGTGCTTCCTACCTCCACCTTCTGGGTGTCTGGCTCTCCTCTCCTTCTCTGCTTTCAGCTCTCTGCTGTTGCTTGGGGTGGGGGCCCACACTGCTTTTCACCATCCAATGTGGACTTGTGTGGGAGCATCGTAAGATCACAGTCTCTGGCTGCCTAGGGGTTTAGTCATGGACAGGCACCAGCAGGACAGTGTGGGAGAGGAGGAAAGAATTGGAGAGTTGGCTTTCTTCCTGCTTTTCTTCTCCCCTTTCTCTACGTCTTTCTACTGCCCTTTCCTTTCTTTTCCTTTTGCCTTCCTTTTACCCTTTCCCTGTCCTTCTTTCTTCCCTTCTTTCCTTCCTTCCTTCCTTCCTTCCTTCCTTCCTTCCTTCCTTCCTGCTTTCTGATTGGGTCACCATGCTGATTCAACTTATATTACAAAGGCCATAGTAGCTATACTTGGTACTTTTCTGGGACAGTGGCATTTTAGCTGATCAGACAATGCTGAGTAGACAAGAGAAGAAACAGGTGTCCTCAGTGCATGTAGCTGAGGGCCTTGGTTAAAGGTCCTTGGGCATATGGCTAATCCCACTGACAGCATGGGGTAGCTAGCTATAAAATTTGAGTGGTTCTGTGTGAAATGTTTCAAACTGGGAACCTCTGTTCAAAAGTTACTGAGAGCATTAGCCAATTTTGAGCACCCTGATCCCAAGGCCCTCCTCTCTGAGGGTCATAGGCCTGTAACCCTGGTCCTATAGGAGGAATAGATGGGTGGTCACTAGCCACGTGTGGTGAGCAAGAGAGCCTGGGGTGGGTGGGGTGGGCAGTGGGGATCCTCACCCGACCCCCTCTCTCAGTTGTGCTTAGGGGCATATGTCCCTCAGCCTACCCCACACCGACTTGCAGAACCATGCAATGTTGGTTTCCAGCCTCATGTCTGAATTTGGGGTCTCCCTCCCTTCACCACTGCTGACCTGGAGTGAGTGCCCCACTGTCCTGGCTCCTGAGGTGAGTAGCTCCAGCCCCTCCAGTGCTACCTGTGCTCTGCCAGCAGGAAGGCACAAAGTGCTGGCTTCTGGGCTGAATTGTCAGGGCACATTGATGTCCCCCCTTACACTCCAGAGTCACACTCCGCTCATGCCTATAGTGGATGGGCGCCATTCTGTCCTCAAGCCCCCTACATTTGAGGCTGCCTTCTGGCTGCACATTCCATGAGCAACTGTTTCTGGGGAAACCAGCAATCAGGAGAATTGCAACATGTTTTTCACATCCTAAGAAAATCACTGTTAGTGACTCAAATTGCTCAGGCAAAAAGGGGAGAATTTTGCCTACTTCTCATCGAACAGCATAAAAAATGAGGCCTCCTGCTTGTTGCTTATAATTGAGACACAGTTGAGAGCTCGAAGGAACTGTGGGTGCTGAGAGCTTCCTGCGATTGTGTCCCTGGTCAAGGCTTAGCTTTCAGTTACCACTAACTAGACTTGAAGGTGACAGTGGTGAACTCAGGGCTCTTTCTTTCAGGTCAAATGTTTCCCATTTTATCAATTCTTTCTTTTTTGTTTTGTTTTAAGCTGTGATTGGAGCATACTATTTGGCAGGAGAAGGTGAAGTCCAGCAGTACCTGACTAATGCCTGCCAGCTGACTGTTCCAGAGAGCTGAGTCCCACTGCTCATGAGGTCTGCATCTCACAAGGGCAAAATCACCTCCAGTGGACCCTGGGTGGAGATCCTGCTCCCTTCTGCAAGGAACCTATATCATTCAGGCCTGGAAAAGTGCCCCCGCTCCCTCTGGACATGGCCACCATGCTGGCCCAGAGAACTGCATCCATCACCAAGGAAGTGTGCATTTTCCAGTTAATCAACATAAAGGAATGCTTGGCCACTGGGGCCTTGCAACTGAACCCTTTTAACAGATGTTTAGTAAAATCTAAATTTAGAGGCATTAAATAATTGAAGTAACCTTCATTTGGACTTGCAATTAAACAGAAATACAAGTGCGAAGCACGGGTGGGAGGAGCTGCTTTACAGGGGCTATTTCCTCCTTACAGAACCCCATGGGGCTACTGTCCTTTTGCTCTGCCAGTGATTGGACTCTGCCCCACCAGGGCCCCCAGCTCCTCCTTGCTACTTGCCACTGAGGGACCTGCTCTGGGAAGCAGCTGGCTATAGATTCTGTACAAAAGCAACTGAGCTTGCTGGAGCTCCGGGACCAAGCCTGGCTGCTGGGGCAGAAGTGCAGAGGGAACTGTCACGGTGACTGGCCCTGGGGGGAGAGATGAAGAAGGCAGCTGCTGTCAGCTTTCTGGCAGAGAGAGGTCATGACAGAAAGGTGATCTTGGTAGTTTTGCAGAAATGGAAAAAAGCAGAGAGGCCTGCTGATGTGATTTTGGAGCCAGCACAGCGACCAGCTCACGGCAATAAGTGCAGTGACTACAGGTGCACCAAGTCCGGAGTCAAGCAGGCAAGTTAGGAGTGCACGTCCAGCTCATGAGCTAGTTAATGAATGAGAGGATAGAAGAACGAGTGAATGAATATAAGAAAAAGATGCTGACTGAATCAGTGTATGAACAGAAGCATAAATGAAATAGAATGAAAGTGCAGAAGGAAGAAAAGAAAGAGCGGGAAGAAAGGGAGGAAGAAAGACCAACTGCAAAAAAGAAAGAGCAGAGGAAAGGAAAGGGAAGGGGAGGAACAGGAGAGGAGTGGAGGCAGGAGGCACAGAGGGAGGAACGCAGGGGAAGGCCAAGAGGGAAAGCGAACGTTTATGAGCGGTGTGTGACCCTGTTTGCGGAGGCCCTGAGGTGTCACCACCCCTCTCAGGTGTGCAGGGCCTCCAGCATCACCCTCACCTGTTCTCTCTGCGAGACTCCTGTGCACTCGAGCTTTGCATTTCACTTCCCCAGGGCAGAGGCTGGAGCAATCTCAGCCTGAATCCCACATTGGAAGGGGGCCTGCCTTCATTCCCTGCATCCAGTCATGAACCAGGGAAGCCTCCAGCTGCCTCTCTTGCTGAGCAGTTAGGCCTATGCACTGCAGCAAGGCTGTTTTTCTGTGGGTTCTGGGGAAGATTCCCCAGGGCCTCAGGGTACAGGATGTGTGTCGTGCCCACTAGCATCTGGCCTTGGCTCTGCTTTCCCTGTTGAGCATGATTCAAAGATGTTCCTTGAGGCAGATTTCCTGGGAACATTGCTTATTAGCATATGCAGATGGCTGTCCTCTGTGAGGGCCTCCTGCACACTCCTGTAAAGTAAGGGGTGCAGGCCCAGCTTTTATCAGGCTTCCCAGAGTACAGGGTACTTTTACCCCTGGTGGTCCTCCCACCCTTGTAAAGCACCCCTTTGCTGGCCAGAGCATCTCCTCGTGTCTGCATGGCCTGGGAGTGAGCCACAAAGTGTTGCCAGCAGGACCATGACCAATGCTGTCCTTTGTCCTGAGAGGAACCTGAGGCCAGGAAGCTGAAGAGACTTGTCCAAAGTTATAGAGATCAAAAGGGTGGAGTCTGAGCCCAAAGCCTTGCCCTCAGATGTCAGAGTGCAGGTTCATGTGGCCAGGGTGGTCTCCTAAGGCTACAGCATTTTAAATGATGACAGGCCTGGGTCACCTCACCCTGAGAGCCAGGGCAGCACAATCCATAAGGGGAGGTGACATTGGCAAGCCAGCCAGGTAGCAGTTTGTGAACGTCCTCCTCCTGTACTTCCTGCCCAGGAGACAGGAAGCAGGGCCAGGCCCTGTGGGCAGGGTGGACTCAGCTGACAGTTCTAGTGTGCCCTGTCTTCCCTAAGATTGACACACGCCTGCAGGGGAGGGCCAGGATGTGTGGTCCTGAGGGTCTGCACACAGCAGGGTTGTGGGGTAGCACAGGAGCCTCTCCCCTTTGCACTGCCCCTGCCACACTAGCTCTTGGAACTCCTGGTCATTCTTCCTCTGAGAAATTCCTAAATTCATATCACTTCTAGCCTAGATTTTGATTAAGATACCTGTGTTATCACAACTTAGAGTTATGACAGTTTTAGTGTTCTGCAAAATTTCTCTTCACAATGGAAATAAACCAAGCACCGAGAAGCAAGTCTTTGGATGGCAGGGGTCTCCGGAGTCTCTTGTGTGATATGACTGTGTCGTCTGGCAGATGGGCCCGCCTACCTCCCACCTCCCAGAGCACTCTGTCTGCCTTATCTGCATATTCTCGGTGAGCACACTGTGGTCGACGCCTAGTGTTAAAAATTGAAATTCTTTCGACTGGAGTTGCCTCAAACATTAATCAGTCTTCTATTATAAATGGCTCAGATGTGGAGGAAAGTCAGATGGATTTCAAAGACTTCTCTCTCTAACAAGCATGCACCAATAGTTTCCTAAAATGGAAAGGCTCCTACATAGCAGAGGAGGAAGAAATCATTAGAGTCATTAATGACCCTCGTTCTGCTTTAAAGGCTGCTCAGATTCTGGAGCTGTGCTGGCGTTCCTCTGGCGTGCTTACGAAGCTAGTCCCTTCTTTTATTCATAAGCCTGTTTCTCATTAGCTCTTGTTTCGGATCCCCGTGGACTCAGGGCAGGATCCTTGCCCTCACAAGGATGGCTGCCTATCTAGAGCACGGTGAAACCCTCACTTTGATTTCTGTGTTTTAAAATAAAGGTTTTAGTCCATGCTGTGTTCCCTTGCTAACAGATGCAAGCAGGGAACAACAGTTCTTGGAAGAAACCCATTAATAATTATATTTCTGTTGTTATCAATGAAGACGCAGTTACTCAACAGCCACATAAGGGGCTGTGCCTGGCTCAAGCTTAAAGGCAGTTGCTCTTGGAAAAGCCCATGTTCCTAGGACCATCATCTGCCAATCAGAAGGTCCACTGGTCAGTGCCAGGCTGCTTTGGCTTAGATTTGGTGGGGTTTGGGAAGCTCACTGCCTTAGCAGATCTGTGCACAAGAAGGGCACGGAGCTATGTACTTAGCATCAGAGCCATCTCTTTGGGTCACATATGCTTCGCCAAAACGAAGCAAAGTGGAGCACTGGTGTCATAGACATAAGTGTCTTTGCATCTGACTGGGGCTCGAGGGCATCTGCTAGTATCCAGTCCTCTGCCGGAGATACCTGGACCAGAATCTGTTAGTCTCAAGACCCCACAGCACTCATGAGCTCCCCTCCTAAAGCAGAGACTGTGCTGGTGACAGCAGTCCCTGCATTGTCCCTCTGGGTAACGAGTGCAGGAAACAAAGGTGATAACAGAGGGGCAGAGCGGCTACAACTTAGGCAGTCATATTGAGTCCCATCCCCAGGTTCAGGCCACGTTTATCGTCTGCCTTGTTCACGAGAGAGATTAAACATGAAATCTCCACTTGCCAAAGTAGAATTCCCATGTCACACTCTTTGTAGTGATGTCCTTGGGAAAAAGGAGCAGTTGTCTTATTATGTTGCCAACTGAACTCAAAACTAACACTGTGTGGCTCGGGAGAAGGGTGCAGCCAGGCCCTAGGGCTTCCCTGGTTGGGGAACCTGCAAGATGTCACCAAATGGGGATTCTGGGGCCTATCTGACCCCTCACTCTCAGTGTATAATCAATAACCTCCAAGCTCTGTGTGTCTATGATTATTTCTTAAGTACTGAGGATAGAACCCAGGGCCTTTGTACTGAGCTACATCCTCAGCTTCTTTGTTTTTTTTCTTTTTTGAGCCAAGGTGTCCCTAAGTTACTAGGTTGTCCAGCCTCAACTTGAACTTTTGATCCTCCTGCTTCAGCCTCCCAGAGTTCTGAAATTACAGTTGCACCCTTTGCCCCACAGCTTGTCCAGGATCTTCTAGAGGCTACATTCCTCCTTTCTTACCAGAGAATCTGCTTTTAACAATCTTCTTGAAATCCCTTGTAGTACATACAGAGCGAAAAGCTAAGTTCAGATAGTTCAAACAGAAACACTGCAATGGTGGAGATTCCTTTTAGAGTGGGATATTTGTAATTACTATATCATCTTCAAATAAGCACATTTACTCAGCTAGCCCAGCCCTTCCTTCCTCAGGAATATATGTTCATATATATAAGTTTTTATGTTTATGCTTTTTTAGTGACCAATGGTAAGCAAACTGTTCATATTAAGCTTTCAAGTGCATGCAACTTCTCCTGAGCTGCTGGGACAAATCTCTCCACGGACTCAGGTTTCCCTGCTTATGACATTTTTCTTTTCACCATCAGCGTCTTTCCGATGGACTGTAAAGCCTCTCCTTCAGCTGTGCATGAGGGATGCTATTTTCTTTTCTTAAAATTAATTACATTTATTGGTACATTTTATGTATACATAATGATCACATTCATCATAGGGAATTTGTACCTGTGAATGACACAGCTTGACTCTTTTTTTCCCCCATTTCCCTGCCCTCCCTTCAAATCCCCTGCCCCTCCCCATTTACAAAGCTTTGTTTCCATTGTTTCTTCTTTTCTCATAATGTATTTTTTTCCCCTTCCTTCCTCATAATGTATTTCTTTTCCCTTCCTTCCTTTCCCCTCTCTCATCCCTAGCTCCCCTTCCCATTTGAACATTTTCTTTCTACTTCACAATCTTTATTATACATTTTGGTTCTTATTTATACCTTGGGTTTCTCACACTAGAGAAACAAAGCAGTATTTACCCTTGTGTGTCTGGTTTATTTCACCTACTTTCTATTAAATTTTTATTTTAAAGAGAAAAGAACTAAAACAAAACAACAAAAACAAAGATGAAAACAATAAAAATGATACAGAATTCCAAAAAAATTATGATAGAAAATTAACAATGGTTGTTATATTACATACTGTTACCTTCAAAATAGTTGCTCAGATTAGCAGATAATGTTGCATTGTTTGATCAGTCTCACATGCCTATATCACATACTCTTAAGGGACACCATTTTCACAGTGAGATTTTCATCTGTCAATCAGTTAACAATTCTTGGTATGGAAGTCGTGCTCCAAGATGGCAGGGGAGAGACCAGGGAGACTATGTTACACTGTGTATGCAAGCATTCAACCACATAGTTTAGGGTGCCAATGCCCAGTGAAGGAACAGGACACCAGCTGTCCAGTGATGGGACAGAGTGTTACCAGCATTTTAAGTAGGTTCTTGCTGAGGGCTGAAGACAGACTTAGATTCCGGGAGAGGTGTTGGTCAACAGGCCCAAAACCTTGGGTCCCATACACAACAGGGACTGCTACATGATGATATAGCATCAGAAGTCCCGAGGACAAGCCTGTGTGCTTCAGGAGCAAAGTTCTAACCTCCGGAAATGGGGTTGTGATCCCTCACCAAGGCCTGCCCTCCACAGCACCTGGACCTTTTTTGGCATCTTTTTTTTTTTTGCGGTACTGGGGATCGAACTCAGGACCCTGCGCTTGCTAGACAAGCGCTTATTCCACTGAGCTATATCCCCAGCCCCCTCTTTTGGCATCTTTTCCCCAGGCATTTAAATTGGGGTGGTGAGGAAGTTTGTGACAGTTCCCATCTTCCTGCACTGAGAATGGACCTCATGCCTCATCATCATCTCAGGAAATTAAGTTAACCCAAATCAGTTCCCACAAACACTTCTTCAGCTCTGCCACTTTCCGGGTATGTGACCACAGAAACTTAGTCCTTCTGAGTCTAGGTTTCCTTGAATACAAAGTACTAATCCTGACAACCTTTCCAACACCTGGTGACACAGTTTACCATCCAGCCAGTTTATGCTAAGTATTCAGAAATGGGGTGTTATGGTTGATACATTGTGTCAACTTGGGGAATATAGAGGTTTAGTTGAGTGACTCAGGAGGAAGCTGGGGTGCTTACTTTGTAAACATCCTGAGCCTGTGGAAGAGGAGGGCATGGAGATTGTATGAGAGGTTCACGACTTCTGGGTGGGGGTAGGCTGTTTTACAGTGTAGGGGAGAAAAGGAGGCTGCTTGCAGCCATTCCTCCCTTTTTGCTGGTTGCTCTTGCTGTGCTCTGCTGCCCTGAACAGTTTGTCCCCTGCAATGTGTCACTCTGCTTCTGAAGCAGCCAAGTATGGACTGAGACCTCCACGAACTGTAAGCTAAATAGACCTTTCCTTCCTTCATTTTGGGTGTTGGGTGTTTTGTCTCAGCAACGAAAGAAAAGTAACCAAGACATGGGGAGTTTTGTATTATTCAATTGCAAGGAAATTGGACATAACAGGAAGGCCGTGCACAACAGCAAGTCTCTTATTTCAGGAGCAGGATGTATTCATCCTCTTAGCAAGTATCTAGTCCACACCTGCTAGACACAGGGACCAGAACTAGGTCAGCATGGAAGGCCCACCAGCCTGGCTCAAACAGTAACAGTCTGAACAATCTCAGCTCCCATCTTTGGGTTTTTATTCCAACAAACAGACTGAACTAAGCCAGTGGCTCCTCCAGCCTCTGCACATCTGTTGTCACATTTACCTGTCCTCATCATGTCCCCACACCTTTCTGAGTGCCTTTCACCTCCACTAATTAATCCCCACTTGCTCAGTCTTCTCCTGTTACAGTCTCTGTCAGAGCTGAAGTTCCTAGGGCTTCCTAGTGGGTCAGGCGGAAATAGTAGATGTCCATGTCCTTGGGAGCTGTGGCCGCCCTGGTAGGAGACACCCCTCAGGGCCAAGGAGTCACATTACCACTATTGGTGATCACATCTGCAGAGGCTCCCTGTCCTAAGCCCTGCATGTCTTGCTCTGGTGTGTAACCCTTTCTGACATAAAGCATTTTTAAATTTTTGTCTTTATTTTAAATTAGGTTGGACAATTTCTGATGCTCAATATCCCCAAGGAAACTGTATTCAATATACAAATTCATGAGGAATTGCTTAGTTTAGTAACATTCAAGGACAGAAACTTTTTTCCTTTTTGAAGCATTTTACACATTTATTTTATGTATTTATCTAAACAATGACAGCACTTTGGCAAACACCATTCTCTCATTTTAGATGTGAGAATAGATCTCTCTGGCTGAGGTCCTTGGCCCCAGGAGAGTAGTGCCCACATAGGGCCTGGAAGCAGCATTCATCAACATCATGAAGTCCTCCTAAGGTCAGGTCAGATGGCAACTTGTCTCTTTTTGGCACCTAAGGAGAGATCCCTTGTACACTTGGGACACTTCTTCCTCAGATGCCACCTCCCTGGCCTCCCCCTCAGCAAAGCACATCTCCTCTGAGAGTCCGTTCCACTCTAAGCTGCTTTAAAGCACGTGGTATTGGTCAAGGAGTCCATTCCACTGTGTTCCCTCTCTGGCCACATGACATGCAAACCTTCTAGAAGCTGGTGCCTTAAGTCCCAGGCCTCTGCTAGGACCTTTGTCCCAGTGCTAGCTCACCCCCTCCCCAAGAATAGCCCCCAGACATCCCAAATAGTCTCTGCTATGGGTCCTTTCAAGACCCATCCTGGGGGCAGTTCTGGAGGCTCCTCATTATGTTCTCCTTGCTTACATCTAGACAACGATAATTCCACTGACCTTTCCATAAAATATTCCCAATTCAGTCCATGTCACTCTTCTAACTTTGCAACTTTGATACTTCCAAGCCATCACAATCACTTACCTGGACCAGGGTGATGACCTCCTGGTTTGTCTCCTTCCTTTACTTCTTGCTTCTCTTGAATCTGTTCTTCACACGTGCCCAGAGTGATTTCTCAGTATGTGAATCTCATCACTCTCTGAATGTAAGATGTCACTTGGCCCAGGTCTCTGCTGTGGCCGATAGATGGGGCCACAAGACCTTAAGTGCCCCTATCTTACAAGCCTCTCTCAGGTCCTTCCACTTGCATTGCTCAGGCCTGGCCACACAGTACTCTGCTGAATAAGGCCATGGAGGTTTCCCAGGCCATTCTTGCTTCTAACTCTTTACTGGGTTAGTTTTTCCTTTTGTCTTTTCCTAGAAAAGCGTAGTTCAGGGCTCAGCTTTAACGCACTTCCATCCTAAGGCCTTCCTGACCCCTGCAGCTAAATCTGGCAGGCTGGAATTGCCTTGGGGTGCCTCTGGCTGTGCATATTGCTTTATCAATCACTCTGTATTTGTTTGCTTACTGGGTGTGACCTCTGTGATGAGAAAGGGTCCTTTGGGTTGTTTCCCTGTCCTGTACAGCTGGGTGACTGATCCCCTTCCTCAACTCTAGAGGGATTTTTTAAACATTTATTTAAGAAGGAAAACATATTAACAAACAGACAACCATTTACCAGATAGCATAAGAACAATACAAACAATACAGTTATAGATAAAGTTGAGGGAAATTAACAAAAATTGTAGTATTACATATTGATATCTTCAAAGTGGATTCTTGGGAAAGCAAATAGAGACATACAATAATGATCAAATAAGTAATCATTAACTGTTCCTTTCAGTAAAGCAATAGAAGACAGTAGTACCACTGTGTTAGCTGTCCTGTATATACATACATACATGATTTCCCCTTCTTTCCCTTCCTTTCCCACACCCCAGTTGCCCCTTACTTCTGAGCATTTTCCTTTTGTTTCACAACGTCTATCATACCTCCTACTTTTTATTCACTCTTTCAGGTTTTTACACTAGTGAGACAATATGTTGCTTACAATGCAGGTCTGATTTATTTCACTTATGAGTGTCCTTTCTAATTGTGACCATTTACCTATAAAAGCCTCAAGTTTATCTTTCTTTATAGTTGAGTAATACTCTATTAGATAAAAGTACCACAATGTTTTTATCTAGTCCTCAGTGGATGGATATTTGGGTTGCTTTGACAATTTAGCAATTACAAATTGCACTGCTATGAACACGGGTGCACACATATCGCTGTGATGTGATGTTTTCAGATCTTCTGGGAAAATACCCAGAAGGGGAATAGCTGGGTTGAAGGGGATCTCTAGACCTGTTTTGCTGAGGAATCTCCAAACTGGTTTTCACAGTGTTTTTACCAGTCAGCATTCCCACCAGCAGTGGAGAAGAGTTCCTATTTCTCCACAGCCTCACCAGCATTTGTTATTGGTTGATTTCTTAAGGATAGCCATTCTTACTGGGGTGAGATGAAATCTCAACGTTGTTTGAATTTGCATTCCTCAAATGACTAATGATGCTGAGCATTTTCTCTTGTATTTATTTGTCATTTGTATTTCTTTCTCTGAGAAGTGTGTATTAATCTGAGCTGTCCATTTTTGGATTGGTTCTTTGAAGTTGGAGGGCTGATGTTTTTTAATTCTTTATTATGTTCTAGATAGAAGACCTTTGTCCAAGGGACAGTCAGCTAAAATTTTTTCCCAATTTGTGGTTTTCTTTTTACTTTGCTGGTGATTTCTTTAGATGTGCAAAAACGTATACTACAAAGCTACTGTAATAAAATCAACCTGGTACTGGCTAAAAAACAGACCACAACATCAGTGGAACAGACTGGAAGACTCAGACACAACCACAAACACACTCAGCCACCTAATCTTTGATAAAGGGGCTAAAAAAACTCACTGGAAGAACTATAGCCCCTTTAATAAATAGTGCTGGAAAACTTGGCTTGCCACCTGCCAAAGATGGAAAACATACCCAAGTCTATCACCATGCACCAAACTAAAGTCAAAATGGATCACAGATCTCAATATTAAAACACAAACACTAAATTTATTGGAAGAGAAGGTAGGTAAAAACCTTGAGGACATAGGAGTAGACAGAGAATTCATGAACAAAAACCAAACTGCATGTGAAATACTTCAAAGAATCAACAACTGGCACCTCATCCTCCTGAAATGTTTCTGCACGTCTAGAGGGATTTTAATCCTTACATGCGTGGTGCTTACCGGGGGAAATCCTACCAACAGTAAAACTACTGGGTCATTGTTTCTTTCCTTCTAGCTGTCTGGACTCTGTATCTGATTAAGACCATTTTAAAGTCAGATTCAATGAGAAAATAGGTCTTTTAACACAATGCCACACAGTTTGAAAATCCGTTTATTCCTATAGAGGGAATAAATTCATGCTAGCCATTAAAAGGAATGTTGTTTACCTGTAGGCAAAGTTGATTTTCTAGTTGAAAATATACATACATGCAACACCAGAAATGATACAAGCTGAGCTAGGAAGCAAGCATCATTCTCAGAGGCCTGAGTCTATAGAGCCTGACATCTCCAGGTGGTGGTTGCAGGCACTGGGCCAAGCTGCCAGTGGCAGTGGGAAGATAAATTTCCTTTTACATAGGGCTCATTAGCAAAGGAGCAGCTGTTGGTTAGTCCATCATCACTTAGCCACTGCAGGAGCTACCCACTGCAGGGAAGGACGAGCAGGTCCAACGCCGCACTTCAGAGCTCCTGCTCACCCTCTGCACAGTGGTCCCCATAACCAGCCACCACCCAAGTTGTCCTTGGTGACAAGGAAAAAGGCAGGTATGGAGTCCTGCAGCTACACTTGCTCTAAGGGATGATATTCTGCTCAGCTGTAATATTTGAGCTCACCAGGGTCTTTTATTTGAAGATGGTATAAGTTAGGCATAGCCTCAAAGACTCCTTCTGTTTCCAGGGGTTAATGAGGTTATAGAAATTTCACTAAGGTTTATACCTACTGCATGACTCAGGAAAGGTGATTCCTTCCAGCCATGCTGCAGAGTTCACATCTGACTAGTGTGCTTCACATCTGCCACATTCCCTGGCATTTTAGTAATTTTAAGGCTCACATTTACAGAAGTTTTCTATTTGTACTATCTCCTTATTCTGCATTTTTGTTTTGACTAATCTCATTTCACATAACATTGAAACAAAACATTCTATCAGCTCAAGGTACTTCTTTATTATTTCCAAAATTTAACTTGAAAACAGACCACTAATGAAGTGTAACACTTCCCTCGGGGTACTTGTTCATCCTGTGGATTCTCTATCCTCCCAGATGCCCACCTAAAATGGCCATGTCAGAGGCCCTGCCCTCTGGTGGTCCTTTTTTGGGGACAGATGCTGCTTTGTGTGTAATGGCCTCACCTTCCACATCATGGGCCTCTTGGCTTGCTGAAAGGAGCAGTTCCTTGGGGTACTGACCTCTTAGAAGGGCCAGCTTATGTGGCGTTCCTCCTCTGCCAGCCCCGGACTGTGTAGAAGTGCCTTCTCCATTCCTTTATAACTCCCTGATAATGACTTGGTCCGCACACTCAGAAAATGCTGTTTTAAATTTATCTGTTTATGTATCAGCAGATTATGAGCTCTTATAGGATAAGAATTAGGTGGGATATTCCATGCTTGCTCATATATACACAGAATACATGATAATGTAAGGCATGGAGGTAGGTCTCAATTTTATCAACTTTACATTTTTAATTCAAATATATATATTTTTCCCTCCCAGCACTTACTTTGTCCCTGACTTTATCGAGGCACTCAATACCTGTGCGTTGAAGGCATCAGTAATGTCTTCTAGCCCAGTTTATGTTATTTTGATGTTTGTTTTCCATACATGAAAATAAAATCTTTATTTTCAAAATGAAGAACTTTTCTTACCTTTGTTCACCATATTCCAGCCCTTACTGCAATGTTTGGCTCATAGTACTCAATAAAGATTTGATGCAGTAAGAGGTGCGTCCTGTCATAAATAAGCACAGACATGCACATGAGTATGTGTTTAATCTGATGCCACGTTATCAGTTGTCACCTTGCAGCAAAAGATTCCACCTCCCCAGCCAGTACACTTCAGTTTTTTAGTTGCTCAGATAATAGGTCTGGTTATGGTTCCTGTTACATTTGTTCCTTAGAAACAGCTGGTCACTGCGCAATCACCACCTGTTCCTGACAGCAATGGGACGAGTCCACAGGCTTTAAGACTCACCCCAGACTACTGATGCGAGCAACAAGAGTGTCTCCATACTGCTTGCATATATGAATGTTATATGAACCCATGGTGACCGGGTGGGCAGTGGAGAGAGAACCTCCCGGAGGAATGCCACTCAGACACGGCAATATAGCAACATGTGAAGGACAGAGAGGAGGGAGGTGAATATCCTGAACTCGGGAGGGAACTGAGATAGGAAGTGAAACCCTTGGAAAGTCTAAGCAGAACCTCCTCTGGAGGAAGGGATCGCAGATCTGACATGGCGCAGTTGGAGAGAGACGAGATAGAGAGGGAGGAGGTTGCCGCT
>PVLD010031815.1:0-15335 GCA_004027595.1 Dinomys branickii
AGGGACAGGGACAGGGACAGGGACAGGGACAGGGACAGAGAGAAGCATTGACTCAGTTGTCATCATGTGCTGTTTGGTCTCATGCACCGCTCATATTTCAAGTCACTGCTTGTTTATCGTTAAAATTTACTAGAAATATTTGCTCATTTTCCAGAATGCTTACAGAACAAGTTACTCTCAATCCAAGGTTTTACTGTGTAACAGTGCTCACAGAATCTGTTGTACTTTGTAAGGCAGCAAGGAGTGACCTGAATCCCTACGTGTCAGGTAAAGGAGAATTTCTAGGCACAAAAGTATTCTTGTTTCATTAGCCTTTTCCCCCTACATATAGATTACTAAATTGATCAGTGCAAGAATACATACATGCCTGTCTACAGAAGTAGATAGCTACACAATATAGATGCAACAGCTCTCCTAAAGTTAGAAAACAAAATAAAATTCACATACAAAATTTTAGATTTGCAGAAGTTTCAATGCTAAATCAATTATTTGTTTCCAACACTATTGGGAAAATAATGTCCTTTTAAGTGTCAATTTACCTCAGACTATTCAAAATTAGAAAGTTCTTTTTGTCTATAGCATGGTAAGTCTACAAAGCTCTAAGGAATAATCCAGCTGCATTTTAAAAAATACTGAAATGGGACTTCTCTACGAAATGTAACCCATCCTGATTCTGTGAAGGGTAGTTTATGGTTAGTTTAATTAATTTTTCCTCTTAATGAAATACCCAGGGGCATCCCAAGCCTCTCTTAGTTTTTCTTGCTGCTATTTTTGTTTGTGTGGGCTTAAAACAAGCTTCTGAGTATGACTAATAGACCAGACTCAAACTGTGCATAACATTACCTACTCAGATGTTCTCGTACACCTTGCCTGGAATTTGGCTAGGCTCATTTTCACTTGGACAATCTTTCCCAGGATAGCTGTTCAATTCCAACTGAAGTTAATAGCTCTAATTCAGCTACCTTCCCACAGATTAAATTGCTGGTGAGTCAGAAACATCAGCACCTTTATAAAAAGTCTTTCGAATGATCTGCCAAAGTCAAGTCTGAAATCAAAATCGTTTACAAACAATAGAATTGTGTTTCTGATGTAAAGCTCCTGCATTTTGACTGGTAATCAAAAGGACAGAACAAACAGAGAAAGGGAAAGAATCAACCATATTCTCAGTCCTGTTTAAAAAAGAGCAAATGAGCCTAAAGAGTAAAAGCAGTGTTCTTAAACTGCATTAGGGAAAATGATTTGTATTCAAATTTATGAGATGATATTCTAAGTCCCATTACCCCCTCATTGCAATTTTCTCATTTGAGAACAATTATTTTATGCAAATATTAAAACAGTACTTCAGCATTTATTAGAATGTTGTTATTCATTTTATTCTTCTCGGGGATATGTGTTATTTTCTTCCTTACATTTTAATTGTTCATAAAATGATTTAATAAAATTTATGAATGCCACTTATTGCTTCTAAGACATTCATGTTGCATGTCAAATATTTGTTGTATATTTGCTAAAGCCACAATACAAAATGTTAATTTTCACTAATAGCATGAAAACAAAATAAAATAGGCAAAAAAAATTTATGTATATATATATATATATATATATATATATATATATATAAAGTAAACCAAGTGTTTTCATGACAAAAATTTTCTCAACTGGTGCATATGATTCTCAAAAGTGTCACGTTCCATTATCCACTGAGGTAAGCATGGGATCAGTATAGAAAAACTGTCTGATTATATTTTTAAGTAAGTAAAATTATTTTTACCTGTGTTTATGGACAAAAAGCAACTTGCCCAAGAGGATGATTTTGCTCTTTCTTTTTTCACCCAAAAATGTTGGATTTGACCATTCCAGATATTATGGTTAGCATCTCCTGGTCATTACTTAAAACAGTTGTTTGATCAATATGACATGTCTATAGTTGTTTATCTGAGTATCCAATTTGAAGAAATGAATATGTAATACAACCATTGTTAATTTCCTACCACCTTGTCTGATGTTCTATATTGCTTGTATTGTTTTTGTGTTATTTTGTAAATGTACCTGTTTGTTAATATGTTTTCATTCTTTTATCCTTAAAATAAAAGAAAAAAAACAGTGTATTGAACATCTCTTAGATAATCACATAGAAAGGCCTCACAACCACCTCCGGGATGGCGGCGTAAACACCCACATCATCCTTGTGGAAAGCGGTACTTAGCAAGGGTAAGACACTTGCTAAATGCCTGAGATTTGAATTTAACCATGCCTGGGTTTAATTAGTCTTCCTAGTTTCCAGCCACTAAAGCTTTAATTGAACCAAATTACAAATGCTATTTATGGCGGCTTATAAGGAAACTCGCTGTATGTTTAGCACCCAGGTCACGTAAAGGTCAGGTCCTCACGGTGCTCGCTCGCCATGCCCAGTGGGCGGACAGCGCAGAGCTGCGGTGGCCTGCGGAGTAAAGCGAATCACAGGGTAGCTCCTCGGGCTGCCTGCGCGTCAGAGTGAGTCCAGCGGGGAAGCTGGTAGCAAACCCCAGTGTTTGTGCTTTGTCTAAATGGGGTGAGAGAAAATCCAAGGTAATGATTGGTAAAGTTACAGGAGAGAACATTTTCCTTTAGATGTTAAAATGCCAAAATACTGGGTTTTTTGACAAGTTGTTTTAAAATCGACAAAAATTCAAATTTCAAAAACCTTCTCAGATAATTTTTTTTTAAATATCAGCATGGGCGCTCACCTGTGTTGAAAACCAATAATCAGAACAGCTTTGGAGCCTTTCGAAGCAGTGGTTTGTACAGTCTATGCTCTGGTAGCACCTTTATCACCTCGACTCAGTTTTCTTTCCTTACTGTAGTCTACCTTTACCTACAGAATTTCCCTAAAACTGTCATTTCCTTTCCCATGAATTCCCTTCTTAGAATCTTCTCATGTGTTTCTGGCACAATAGGAAGTGTATTAAGCCCATTAATAGGACCGCAAAGGCCTCTGAGACCTGACCAAATTACCTGTTCTCATTCTGAGGTTACCAGGTAATCCTCTGTGTTAGGGTCTCCAGAGAAACAGAGCAATAGGACAGAGATATAGATACAGATAACAGTATTGATTACAGGGAATTAGGTCAAGTTTTATAAATGCTGAAAATTTCCCAGACTCGCAGCACAAGTGGAGAACCAAGCAATCAGAGAGGGAGTTCCAGCCAGTGTCGGGAGCCCAGAGAGCCCAAAGGGCTGATGGTATGAACTTATTCCAAAGACCAGCATTCTTGAGACCCAAGAATGATTTTTCATTTTGAATTTAAAGGTAGGGAAAGACCTGTGTTCCAAGTCAGGGCAGTTAGGCATTCCTGTTCACGCTTACTCAGCCTTTTGCTGTTCTTGTTGTTTTCCAGTCTTCTCTTGTTTGGACATGGCCACATTGGTATCTGCTTTGCTCAGTGTCTCGGTCCAAGTTCAGATCTCATCCAGATATACCTCAGGGACAGAAAAATGTTTAACCTAAAATCTGGGCTTCTATTGCCCGCTCGAGTTGACACACATAATTCTAACCATCACAACTTTGTTTTCTAAAAAGGTTGTCATGGAATTCATTTCATGACGTCCTTGTGGACAATGCTAGATCGTGACTTCCATTAAAGGAAGGCTTTGGCAACAGTCATTCCTTTATGGCTATTTGGAGCAATCTTCACACTAAGCATGTGCTCAATAAATCACTGGTAGACAACTACTCTTAATGAATAATTGGCATTCAGATTGTTTCCTCCTCTCCTATAAACAACTGGCTTTGAATATGTTTATCCATTTTAAGTAACCATGAAATACAACTGGAATCCAAAGAAAGTAGTCTAGATGGACCTTACACAGATACGAAATTTGGCTCAAGAAGTTAATCAACTGGGATGTGATGAGTTGAGAATGTAAGGTTTAAACAAATATTCTGAAGATAAAATAAGTAGGAACACAAAAGGGGGTAGTTGATCAAATTTGGGTACATGAAAATTGTTATAGTTTTGTGAAGAAAAATGCTGCAGGAGCAAATTTGTCTTTGATATTTGAGGACAGAAAATCCAAAGTTAGGAGTTCAGACTTGGACCCACATTTTGAATTCTGAAATCCTTCATCTAAATATGAGACATTAACCTATAAGGAAATGTGGCCAGTAAAAGTCCTCAAAGATAATAATAACAAAACATATATGAAATATAAGAAAATTTCTATGTGATAGCTAGTAATGATTGAATGTACAAAGAAAATAAATAGAAAATAGCTGATATTTTATTCACCACAGTGTTAGTTCTCCCACACAGCAAAACCATAGTAATTATCTTCTAAACAGGAAGCCATGTTTTATAAAAGAAATATATTCATCTTCAAGAAGGTTAACATAAGGTAACTAATAAAATTTGGAGTTCAAGTAAGCAGGACTCCCATATCTCTTCATGCCATTTTTTTGTTCAGCTAATGAGTTCAGCATAGAATTTCTAGACTGAAGCTGAGAACATGCACCAAGAGAATATTTGTGAAATAATGCAGATTTATACATCCTGACAACAACATTAAACATTTCATCACGAAGATCATTGTTCTAGCTCCCTATAATTAAATTGTCCAGCAAAAATTGTCTCAATTCATTGGTAGATAGATCAAGAGTGGGAACCATTTTTCTTCAGTGTCTAGAAAATATGTAATGGGAATGAATTAGTCTTGACTATGGTTTAAATTACAGAAATGTCTCCTGTTATCACTGTAAATAATGTAATTAAGATCATGGCCACTTCCTTGGCTGTAAAGATGTCTTCCTCTTCCTGTCCCATTACTCTGAAAAGTACCAGCTGAACATGAAATTATAGTAGGTTAAAACACCAAATGAGCTCATGTGCATGTTTATGCATGTGTACCTGCCCCTATGTGCCTGTACTAAACAGATTACTTTAGAAAAAATATAATAATCAGGATTAGTAGCAGGAAAAGTGAAAAAGAAGAAGAAAAACTCAAAAGATTTACCATGAAAAAGAAATTGGGGTGTAAATTTTTCATAGTAAATTCAATAAGTAAACTGAAAATGCACCTCATTCTTTCACCTAAATACAAAATTGGAAGACTTAACAAAAAGGAAGCTATGAATTATCAATTTTATTCAGAGTCATGATTAGAAAGTGTTGCAATGAATCTCCCAGCATGAACATACTTAATTCAAGAAGGCAGCCATTTTTTTATACATTTGTCTTGAAATTCACCTGAAAATTTAAATTCCAATGTTTTCCATCTCACAGAAAGTGAAAATTTTCTTACAGAAAAATATTTTAATACATTTTTCTTTTATCCATGTCTTAATTTAGATTCATATTAGTGGGCCAATAATTATAAATCATATAAAAAGAAACACAACATTTAGTATAAACAAGATGACAGGTAATTTTTGAAGTTAATAAATTTTAGATAAATGATGCTTTCAACTTGTATATGTTATACTGACTCTGATTTTATGTTAGAGTTTTCTGACTCATACTCATGAAGTCTAATTGAAATCATATCTCATATTCAAATGTAAAAATTCATACCTATGATACTTCCAATTTTCAGGATAATTTATTGAAAATATTCTATGGTCTTCAAATAAGATTTTAAAACATTAAGTTTTTATAAATCTGAGTAATATAATCTGTGTTGAGCAATGGAAAAGTTCATTGCAAACACATTATAATTTTGAGTAAACAAGTCACCATTCCACACAAAATTGTACTCAGGCAATGCCCTACAAATGGCCTGGCATGTAAACAGCTGGAAATTAACTGATTTCTTGACCTGCAAGAATTATACAATACCTCTTAAAATAGTCTCTGGTTTAAAAAGTATTTATCTGTTCTGGGTAATGACTGAAACCTATGGCCTCTTGTGTAAAGCCAAGAGCAGCAAGCCTTTGCTGCATTAGTAAAAAGTAGGGCCAGGGGTGAAAGAGTAACACAGACAATGGCTAAAGTCTCTGCGCCTGTGAAATGGCAGTGAGCTCTCAGAGGAATTAGGGACTTGAAAAGACATCGCCAATGACAAGGTGCTGGCAGTGAGTGAAAAAGCCATTTCAGCTAAGAGAGAAATAGTGTTCTAAGGAATTTATTCCCAATACCTTAGTGATGGGAGAGATGGATGTGAACAGAAAATGGCATGAAGGACAGCTGGAGGGGGGGTGCTGGTAATGCAATGGGAAGAGTTTAGGAAGAACATCTTAGGATGGAGAAATGCAGAGGTGCAGAGAGGGCAGGAGACAGAGCAGCAGTGTAGTAACAGGAAGCTGACCACACACTCTCGGCTCTCGGCCTCTATAAGACAACCAGAACCAAGAAATCCTCCATCATTTTCACAGAAGTGTTGGAATTTCCAGTGAGAAAGTCTGTCACTTAATCTGCGGATACATTAGGGACATTGAAGTCCTCATTAATAAGTCTGAGAGGTCAGAAAACTGCTTTGTCTGTGGAAAAAGGAAAGGATTTTGCCCTGTCCTGCAGGGCTTTTGAAGTTCCCAGGGGAAAGTTTTGGTGAGAAGATGGGAAAAAAAAAAAAAAAATAAGAGACAAAAGCTGAAGTCAGGTGGAGCCCTCTCTCTCTCCGGATGGGAGGAAAGGAAACTATTCAACTACCATAGGGGCATTTATTTATACATTTGACAGAGTCGGTGTCACGCAACACAGTTTTGCCTAGCAACTGATTGCTTGGTTTATCTTGGGGCTTTCTGTTGTCTGGACCGAAGCAGTTTGATCACGTGGTTTGCCTCCGGTGCTCTTTGTTATCCTACCAGTCTTGCCTTGCCGCTCACATGTGTGATCAATTTCCAGCTTCAGCTGCTCCCTACAAGATTTAAGTTTCATTTTGCTCCAGAAACATTCCACTGATAACATTTAAGCAGAAGAATTACCTCAAGCAAATAACTCTCTCTGAAGATTATTGGATAATTTCCTGAAAATTGTACTAGAGAAATTTTGTTGACTTATTAATATAAATTAAAGTATTAAATTTAGAAAAAGACATGATTTTAATTTTTACAGAAAAATAAATTTCATTTTTCCATGTTCTTTTATGAAAAAATACAGATAGAGAAGCTTCTATCAGCTTATAATCACTCTTTTGATCACACACATGCTTTCTTTCTCTTCGTGCAATGCTAGGTATTAAGTCCAGGGCCTTACACACGCTATGCAAATGCTCTACAACTGAGCTATATCGCAGCTTCAACACACACATGTTTTATATATATGAAACATAGGCTTCTTCTGTAAGTTATAGAGTAGTTCACATTTGAATTGTATCTACTATGCCTACTAATTTCTCTTTATTTCTAACTCAGACATCATCTTAGCACCACAAAAATATTGCAGAAGCTACCTTCAAGATTATGTTATGCATTTGGAGTCATTACCGGAAAGTATTTTGATATTCTGAAGGTAGGGTCAGTGGACCATGTCTGATAAGTGATACAGGTCTTGGAGGAAAGGACTAAAGACAGTTCTGTAAACCAATTCTGGTATCTGTAGTCTCTAATTCTGTCATCTGTTATCCTTAGAACAGAATGGATTGATTTCAGTTTCTCCTGAATATGTAGAGACACATGGTTCCTGATGGTAAAAAAAAAGTGATTTCTCATTAGTTTGGGTATCATGATCAGCTTGCTCAGTAAACAAGTCCACTAGAACATGATTTTAACATAGGTTTCCACAGTCATTATTTAAAATTGCAAGGGTAATTAACCTTTCTTAAAACCCTTCTCATAAATAGAGGTTTTCAATCTCCTTTCTGACATTAACAATCGACTTTTCAATGGGTTTCAGGGTCTGGAAGAACAGATTTTAAACTTGTCTTACTTGTTAATCACCTGCCACAAGATTATGATAATAAAAGAATTGACTCTTGATAGAAATATAATTTCCTGATACATTTTAACAAGAGACCTTATACATAAATTAAACACATCAAGCAGCCACGATTTCAAAGTCAATCCATGGCATTCAAATGTCATACAAGTTTCCTACAGTTTCCTGAGAATGCATGGTGTGTAGTAGATATTTGAAAATCTTTGAATTACATATAATGAAATTGAACTTTTAGGGCTGTGTCATTGTTCAGACACATCACATCACAGTTTGAATTGAATTATCTTTCTAAGTCAGGTACTGTAAGTTTTTTCTGTAAAAGATGAGATGATAAACATTTTCAACTCTGTGGTGTGTGTAGTCCATGTACTAGCTCCTCACTCTGTTATTATGACCTCAAAATATGAGTGTAGCAGTATTTCAATAATACTTGCTTCACAGACTGAGGCCAAAGGTTGCAGTTTCTTTACTCAATGTAAATGATCTTTTGTCTCAAGTCTTCCTGTTTATGTATTTAGGGCCTTATGCTTAAGAAATATGAGCAAGGTGCATTGAGACATCACAATGAGTTCACTGGGCTGACCCTTGGGGTGTTTCACATTTTGAAGAAAAACATGCTGATGTTGGTTGGAGGCCAAAGTGTGCTGGGACAGCACACTGAACTCACTGAGATGCCCCTTAAGGTATTTTAAATTTTCAAGAGAAGCATGCTGATATTTGTTGGAGGGCACATGAACTGTTTTTGTTCCACTGGATGGACATAACTACCTAATAAGCAGAACCTTTAGGTGCTTTTGGCCTCAGGGAACGTTGAAAAATATAGACGTGAAGGGGACCTTGAGCTAAAACTGTTTGGAAATCCTGTTTTAATCTACCCCACTCTGCCTAATTCTTTACATCCATTTCAGTGTTATTCTGTGCTGCTCCAGACCTCTCCGTAACTTCCCTGTGATTACAGCAAAACAAAAAGCTGCTTACTTTGTAGGTCCCTTCTTAATACTAAACTCTAACTCAAGGACTAATGCAGATATCAACTCATCCAAGAAGTCTTGAAATGTAGGTTCTTTACAGAATGCCTTTCATGAAAAGGATATCACAAAATCAAAGGAAGAAATGAACAAAGAAGAGCTGAGAACAGTGCACGAATCAATCTGACTTATGAGTGGGATCAAGAGGAAGCTCAACGGAGAGACAGGAAGAAAGCAGAGCACACGTAAAGAGAAGCATCAGGTCAGACCCAGCAAGGCACGTGCAGGAAAACCTCATTAGGTCATTATTCTTAGATATCCGTCCCTGACGGATGATGCAGGAGTAGCAGCCATGAACCAAACCATGATGTATACTGTGTTAGAATATCACCGGGAAAGCAGTGAAGATCAATTAGAAAGCTTACGGAAGGTCGGAAGGTCGAGTTGTTGTTTTGGAGAGATAATGGAGGGGCGGACCCTGAGAACTGGAGAAACTGGAGTGGCGAAGTTCAAAATAAAACCGAAATTGATGAAGCTTTTATTCAACTACCAAACCATGTCTATGCACTTAAATGCGCATTTATATGTAACCCTCAGGCTAAACTTGTGATACAAGTACCATGTTTTGCATTATAGGAGATTACAGTGCAGAGAAATTAAAGTTAGAGTAAGTCTTACATCTGAAAATAGAAAACTGTGTTCTGGTCTTGGAAATCACGATCTGAAGAGTTGTATTTTTTTGCCCTCACTAATCTAAGTGAAAGTTGGTGTGGGGAATGCTTGTGACTTGAGCAGTGGCAAGAAGAGACTGGAAAGCCAGAGACATTCAACTCACAGGATCTAACGATTAGTCTCAAATAAGAGAAGAGACTTCTACGCCGTCCTCAAAGTGTAGGCTCAAGTACCTATACCAATAATGAGGGTACACAGAGAGAGTTATATTTGAAAATAATTAATTCAAGATTAAATAGGTTGAATTGAGATGCAGAAATATGCAGGGATAGATATTCAATAAGAGGTTGTGTTTCAGTGTTTTACAGGTCTGTCAAAGTCTGATTGGATGAGGTATGTTTTGGAATTGCCAGGATGGTAATGTAACCCATGTAATTGCTTATGATTCTCTAAATAGGACAAGCAATCAGGCCTACCAAGGGTAGAAACGAAAAGCACATAAACATTTATAGGGTGGCTGAGAAAAGAACAGAAAAGGAAGACTGCTAAACACATGACAATCTACCAATTATAACACTTTTTCTCTGCTGTTTCACACCCATTTTTAGTGACACACCAATGCCTGCAGTACTGACAGAACTTTATCAGTACTGTAGTTTACTCCTAATATGACACGATATTGGTTACACGTTATATCTACAAGGAACAGATTCTACAAATACATTACTAGTTTCTAATTGTCATACTAATGAATGTTGCCAAGGAAACAGGGAGAAGCAGCTGCTGAAGAAGCAGAAGAAATAGGTCTGGACTCAGTAATCACCACTATGGGTCAAAGTTTTACCCTAAATCCTACACAGATATGGATGAGCAGAGCACTGCTACAATTTCTGTCGAGATGTCTTTCCAAAGCCTCATAGAGTCATAGCTTGCAGGCTTTTCAGAGATGGTTAAATCTAGAATTTGTGATTGACTCACGATCCAGTTGTGGGATTATGGGTGTCTGTGGTACAGGGCAGGCAGCCTGCACACAGTATAAGGAACAGAATGAGGCTTATGCCCTCTCTCTCCGTTGTTGCCTTTACTACCTCATGGTTGCAAGAGCTATTCTCCTCTGTGATGCCCCTCTGCCCTGCCAGCCAACTGTGGACTGAAACCTCTCCATACCTCCCCCTTTAACCTTGGGTGTGGGGCACTTTGGCTCAACAATGAGAAAAGTAAGACAAGCACCACTGCCGGAAGGCCGGGACTATTGAGAATGTTCACCTTGTTGTCTGATCTCTCCTTAAAATAACCCATCATTAACTGCGGTGATCTGATCACATGTGCTTCTTACAAAACTATGGCAAAAAGTCTGATGCCCATGCAACATGATGGCCCGTGACACATTTGCACTCTTCTTTGTCAGACGTATTTTCCCAAATCACCATATAAACCCACTAGATGTGAACAGTAATCATTATGAGAATACTGAAAATATGGACCAAATTTTTAAAAGAATGATGCTAGACATCAGGAATATGTGGAAAATGCTCTTGAGAGACCTGTTGCTCAGAGATAGTCTCTACCTCTGAGAAACTGATTTCGTATTTTTGCTTATTCTGAAAACCAGTACTTTTTGTCTTTCTGATGAAATAACTGCTAGTGAGCATGGTTTCAGAAAGCCACTGAGTTCAAACCTTCAGGCACTAGAGACAGATGGCTGCAGCCACTTACAGTTACAAACTCAAAAATTCCAAGGGAGAGAATCATTAGTTTATTTGCAGCCACTGATGTGAGTCTAGGATGATCAGTGGTGAGGTGATTAGACAATGCGTAATACAGCCATCTGGGAAGCCAGTAGGAAAAAGGGTTGTTTTTGCTGAAAAATCTCACATATACCCATTCCACATAGGCATATAAATTGCACATGTCAATAACAGGAATTTAAACTTCATAGCAAACTTGCTTTCTCCCTATTTTTTTTATCCTGATTAGATCCAAATTATTGCAAAAGGTATGTACAGAAGCAGCATAATTCAGTTTTCGAAGGAATGTGAAGTTGCTTTTGAAACTTAAAAAGCATGAATAGAAGTGAAATAGTTGAAGTATAATAAAATGCCCCTATCAAGAGGAAAAATAGAAATTTGTTGAAAGAGGAAATCCACATGTAATAAATAAAGAAAAAATCCCTCCACACACTTTAAAATAAAATTGAATATGCTTTAAACACATTTTAGCATACTTTTGATAGTTTGAAAATTACTTGCTTCATATTTCTTCCTTTGTAGTGTACGTTAGTTAAGTAATTTGATAAGATTACATCTCAAAGTGTAAATACTCAGTTTTCATTTTGTGGAAAATATATGTTTGTTCATTTATCGATCACTGTGTTTATTTCAATGTCACTTGAAGTACCATAGGTTCCTCCAAGTGAAATAAATGTGAAATTTCCAGGAGCAAAATAAAATTTACAAGTGTAGGTACTCCTGTACTAAAGATGGGGTTCAGTCCTACTACAGCTAATATAAGTGAAATATAGTGTAAATCACAAATGCCTTTAATACACCTAACCTACCAAACAGCGCAGCTTCATCCAGCTCACTTAACAGTGCTAAGAACAAGTTACAGTTGATGGCAGTTGGGCTCAGTCATTTACTCCAAAGCCTACTTCATACAAATGTGCTGAATAGCTTGTGTAATTTGTTAAATTCTGCACAGAATGTGAAAAACAGAATATTGTGTATGAGCACAGCAGATGCAGGCGGGCGTTTTGTGGACATGCTGGGATGGTGACGGCATAGTACACAAAGTGTAAAGCCCATTGCCAGCACTGTGGGCTCTAGAGCAGCCCGGGAGTTCCCTCTGGCAGAGTGGTTGATGGAGTCAGAGCTCACTGCCTCCGCCTTGCGTACTGAGAGAACATTCACTATGCACTTCTGGCCTGGGAAAGCATAAGAATTCACAGTGGTAAATGTGGTTCTTACAGAATAATCACTACCATTGGACCATGATAAAGGAGAAATATCATTATTGAAACATGGTAAGTCAGGGGCACTGATATATTAATTTCCTGCATGACTCAGTAACGGGCTTTTATATTTCATTTTTCTTGAGCTTTGATCTCAGAGTAGTAAAATTACAAAGACAGCCACTTATTTGATTCTTATTCCTTAATTACTCAATATTTTTAAATTTGTAAATTTTATTAGATGCATAAGAAAAGGCAAACAGCAGCCAGGCATGGTGGCCCATGCCTGTAATCTCACAACTTGGGAGGCTGAGACAGGAAGATTTCTGCAAGTTCAAAACCAGCCTGGGATACAAAGTGAGCTCAAGTTCAATTTGAACTGTATAGTGAGACTCTGTCTCAAAAAGACAAAAAAAAAAAAAAAAAAAGAAAGAAAGAAAGGAAAGTGTTATGGTGATATATTGTAAACTGGGGAGTCTAGAGGTTTGGCTCAGTGACTCAGCAGGAAGCCCGGGTGCTTACTTTGTACATATCCTGAGCCTGTGGAAGTGGAGGGCATGGAGATTATGTGAGTGCTGTACACCCCCTGGGTGGGGGGAGTCTGTTTACAATGTAAGGTGGAAAAAGAGGCTACTTGCTACTCTTCCTCCCCTTTTGCTGGTTGTTTTTGCTGTGCTCTGCTGCCATAAACATTTGCCCTCTGCCATGGGCCACTCTGCCTCTGAGCCAGCCAAGTATGGACTGAAACCTCCAAAAACTATGAGCTAAATAAACCAAACCTTTCCTTCCTCAATTTTGGGCATTGGGTATTTTGTCTCAGCAACGAGAGAAAAAGAACCAAGACAGAAAGAAAGAAAGAAAGAAAGAAAGAAAGAAAGAAAGAAAGAAAAGACAAAAATTACCTTTAATATTTTGGAACCCTAATTTTAAAATTTAGGAAAAAAACAGATTAGTATGGATATACAGCTTGCAATCAGTTAATTACAGTAGAATGATATTTATCAGTTACAAGAATAAATCCTTTAGCTGGGCATGGTGGCACACATCTGTAATCCCAGCACTTGGAAGGCTAAAGTAGGAGGACTATTGTGAGTGTGAGGCTGGCCTGGGCTACACAGTGAGTTCAAAGCCAGCTTCCTCTGCAAAGCAAGACCCTGTCTCAAGAAAAAAAGAGAGGAAAGAAGTCATTTTTAACATGTCATTTGACAGAAGAAATCAATTGCTGGTATTATTAGCATTGACCCAGATAGCCTAATCTTTTAATGTTTCAGTTGGGTTATCTGTGTTTGCATTTATGAATGAAAGAATATAATAAAAAAGCAAAATTAGACAGGCAAAAGTAAAAAAAGAAATAAGTTACTGACTCCAGAAAAATTCCTATTCTCAAAATTGTAATGAATGAATGGTCTATGGAATGGGATTAAATCATATTCCTGAGCCATGCTCCTTAAAAAGATTAATATCCTTATATCTGGGTGTTTTTTGGTTTTGAGACAGCGTCTCACTATGAAGTTTAAGATGGCCTTGAGCTCACTTTGTAGATAAGGCTGGTCTTGAACTGATAAAGATCCTCCTTCCTCTGCCTCCCAAGTGTTGGGACTACAGGAGAATGCCACCACATCAGGCAATATCCTTATATATGATAAAGGATTAGTATACACAATCTGTAAGGAAGTCAATCCCCTACAACAAATAACCTGATTTTAAAATGGGCAAAAGACTTGAATAGAAACTTCTAAACTGAAGACCTACAAACGATCAGTAGGTATATGAAAAATGCTCAGCTTCAAGTGGTGCATTCTCAGAATGACTCTTACCAAGATAAAGACACCAAGTGCTAATGAAGAGATGGAGAAAAGAAAAACCTCTGTGATATCAGTGAGAATGTAAGCTAGTATTGCCATTATGCAAACCATGTGAGGGCTTTCCCCAACATTTAACACTGAACTACCCTGTGATCTAATGTCAGGAAAGAAAACGCAGTATGTCAGAAAGATACTTGCACTCTAATGTTACTGCAGCACTATTCAAATAACCGTGTATGGAATCAGCCCAAGTGCCCAGCAACAGATAAATGGGTTAAGAAAAGGGGATAGACTTACCTGTAGAATACAATACAGTATGAAAATGGAACAAGAAATCTAGCCTTTTGCAAAATTGTGGATGAAAGTCAAAGTTATTTTGCTGCATGATCTTAGGTGTGCTATCTAAAATGGTCAAACTCAAACTCACAGAGGAAGAGATTAGAATAGGAATCACCAAAGGCTAGAGCAGGGGTGCAAGGGAGTACAGAACACTGGGTTAAAGGTTACAGAATTCCTGCTGTGCAGGACAGGAGGGTTCTGAAGAGGTACTGTGAAGCTTGGTGAAGTTAGTTCAGAATGGATTTTATAACTGAACATTTGAAAAGAGTATATGTTGAATATTCTCATCACCTACACAAGAAAATGACAACTATATGAGATTATAGAAATGGAAACTTGATTTAACCATTACACAATGTATACATGAGGAAAAGTATCGCCTTGCACTTGAATGCATAACATTTTCTTCAGCTAAAAATTTTAAATATCAGTTTAAAATTGTTTTATAACTTAAACCTATTGCTTGACATACAACAATGATATTCATAATGTTGTGCACAGGACTTTTAAAATTTAAAATAAAAGTAGAAATGAAAAGTGCATTTAAACTAAAGTAAGGAGAGATCCGGGGAAGATGGCGACCAGGTGAGCAGCAAGGGAGCGAACCTCCTTAATAAACACCACCAGCTCGAGACAGACTTGGCGAGCGTGAATGCCGGGACCTCGGCTGGGAAGTTTAAACTGGGCGTATTTCTCTGAGATGCCGGGGGAGATGTGGTAGGGCGGACCAGGCTGCCGGGGCGAGACGTGGGAA